>BPLR01012142.1:0-229825 GCA_021605095.1 Caerostris extrusa
ACGTATTGCTAGTTCTAAGAAACTCGTTATGAGGGTTAAGATCTAAAATTTGACATCACTTAAGAGTAGTTCAAAGCGTTTTAAAACTAATAACTAAACTATGCAAATACATCAAAATTGACGGATTCTAATTATTAAAGTCAATATTATCAATTGAAATTTTCATCCACTAGATTTGAATTTCGAAGCCTTAAACATGCTACAATAAAATTTTTACTCAGTATGCCTACAAAAAAATATCGCTATAAACATCATAAATACACCACTTTGACTAATACAAGTAGTGTCCAATCTTTCAGTTTTCTTGAGTGGGGCCTTTGATGGCTCGAGTGACCACCACTCTGACGCTCAGTGACACAGATTTCGAGTTCGAGTCCTTTGGCCGTGCCAAAAATGTTTGTAGATCCGGAATCCACTTTAAACCGTAGGTCCTGGTCTAATAAGATCGTAGTGTTACTTCGCGTCCGTAGTGCTATCTTCAAGCTACACGTGCCCCCAAGGTAGTGCTAAATAAGTAACAGTTGTCGGTGCGGCAGCCCACTTTGGACTGCTTACAGGAAATGATAAATACGACAATACTCGACGCATTTAAAAATATTTTCCTGAGCCAACAGAAGAAAAACTCAAATAACGATGTCGAACGTGCGGTTTCCTCGTTCGTGTGTTAGGCACAGGCACTAAATTTGTAGGCTGGAATGTCCTTTCAAGGTAGGAACCACCACCACAGATACGATTTTTAAAAACTATGGCAAAATTTGGGTGCAATGCAGCAAATCTCCTGTAGTGCACCCCCGATAACGCGGTATCTGCTACATTTATGCTTTCTAGTAGTGAATGACTTATGTCAAAGTAGACGTCATTAGAAAACAACAATAATTAAAAACTAACTGACTGCTGTTGTTGCTATGACTAATCCCTCAGTGTTCGGCAGTCTCATGAACAATTACTAAAGGATGGAGGGAGAAGGGAGCTGCTGTTGTAATGGAGCACACGTAGGTGGTAGTTTGACTTGGCTGCGGCGCTCTTACAGTCCTATGAGACCGGGACCTACGGCTTAGTGCAGATTTCGAATCACTAAAAAGCATCCATGTCACCGTCAGGATTCGAACCTGAAGCCTGTGGATACCAAAGGCCAGAGCGCTAGCCGTCTGGCCACAGGGTGAGGCGTGGGAGAATATAAAAAATTCGAAAGCTCAACAACCTATTAATGCACGCTTTTCAGCAGTATAACACAGTATTAAAATATAATATTCATCACATTTTTCATCGTTGATAAAATATACAGTATATTAATCAACGGTAAATGATAAAATATCAGCATACATTAACTTTTAGAACCTACAACGATATCACGCACCAATTCGAAGAAAATTAGAATTGTCTAAATATAACAAAAAGTTTTTGCGCCTATTTGCATTCTTCTTCTCACGGTCAATGACCGGCCGGACGAAGAGAAACGCAAAAAAGCATTCACCTTCTTCCTTCATCACATTCCGCAACAACCCTTGACGCTGCTTTTTAAAATAAATTCACTAGAAGACAGCGAAAGGTTAAAAGTTGGCGTGACATTTATTTCATTTAGCGGGCTCGTTTGCGTTTTTCACATAAAAATGCCTATTCTTGTGCGTTTCCTGTGATAAAATGAGCATGAATCTTGGGGGCTAAACTATAACTGCAATCCAATAAAGTTTGTGCATGGATAATGAGAACGAGATTCCTGGGAAATGCGATTGACCTGGGAGGTTGAACTCAACTGCGCATAAGTTGCCCAAAGTTGGGAGAAGTGAGAGACACAGTGGTGTAAGTCGAAACTGCCAATATTGAATTGTAAATTTACCACAGGGGTTAATTTTTACTTATTATTTTTTTTTCTTTGGAATTTAATTAAATAAAATATTGAAGATGATAATTGATTCAATTTTATTTAAATACCAGTCTAAATTCTCTATTTGTACTAAAATATTGTCACTGATATAGACTAATATATTTCGAGCGTTAAAAGTCGATGATTATAAATTTAATATTTACATAAATACTACTGTGTCCACAAAGTAAGACCCATTTTCAATTAAAAATTCCCGCTTATAGAATTTCAATTATTTTTCTTTTTAGGTTGTTGGCACTGCCCCCGACATCTGTGTGAATTTGACGTCAAAATATTCATTAGTGTTTGAGTTACGCTTGGCTTCTTGAGGCGCTAAAACCGATTCTGGCGTGTTTGAATTCATTGAGCAAAGAACTTGCATTCAATTTTGTTTGTGGAAACTTATAGAATGTTGCAGAAGACCGTTCCTGCCGATGTCTTTTAGCAAGCATTGAGATTGGGGCATAAGTGCATTGTGTCCAGAGGGGATTACTTTTGAAGGCGATGAAATAAATTTGAAGAATAAATAAAGAGATTTTGAAAAAAAAATAATTGATCTTACTTTTTGGGCGCTCTGGTATGCGTAAGTATTTGAATGAGCATCTGCAAAAGTTGCTATCAAAAGAACATATTACAAACAGTTTTCTAATTTTTCAATTATTTGTAGTTGAAATCACTTTTATTTTTGATTACTTTAGTGTTAATCTACATCATCGCTTAATTTGTATGCATAAAGCAAATAAACTTTTACTAATAATAAAAAAGTTTACAAAATATATTTATTTAGTTTCAAAACAAAAATCAATGATTTGCTATTATCTTATTGGATCCAAAATGAAGGTTACATTTTCATTTTAAAAATGAGAATTATTTTGTCAACAAACTTCAGCAGTATTTATAACAAATGCAAATATAGAAAAAAATTCTAAACTCATCATAAAATGCTCGTAGTTTTGATAATCACTGCAGTATATAATTTATTGAATACGGTAATTGATTTGTATATCTTTTTGTGCATTTCCAGTTCTGGGAGGTGATCTCAGACGAGCATGGTATCGATCCCACCGGCACATACAACGGAGACTCGGACCTCCAGCTCGAAAGAATAAACGTCTACTACAATGAAGCTACAGGTCAGTACATCCCTCACTACAATCTAATAATACTTGCGAAAACCTCATCACACGGACAATTTTTGCCATTCATTTCGATAAGCAAACGAGTTATGACAATGACATAACTCGTTCATTATCATAACTCATTCACATAGCTCGTTCATTAACATAATTCTTTTTTTTACAAAACACTTTCACATAATTCGTTTACATATGTTCACATAAATCGTTCATTTACATAACACGTTTATTAACATAATACGTTTTACATAACTTGTTCATTAACATAATTCGTTTACATAACACGTTCACGTAACACGTTAATTAACTTTAATTTGTTTACAAAACACGTTCACATTCGCTCCCTTAACATAGTTTCGTTCATATAACACGTTCACATCTTTCTTTAATAATTCGTTTACATTACTCGTTCATTAACATAATTTGTTTAAATAACTTATTCATTTACTTAATTCGTTTAAATACACGTTCACGTAACTTGTTCATTAACAAATTATATTTTACATAGCTCGTTCATTAACATAATTCTTTTTTTACAAAACACGTTCACATTCATTGCTTAACATAATTCGTTCATATAACACGTTCACATAGCTCGTTCAATAACAATTCGTTTACATAACTCGTTCATTAACATAATTTGTTTAAATAACTTGTTCATTAGCTTAATTCACTTACATAACACACGTTCAGTGTAACTCGTTGATTAACATAATTCGTTTGCATAACTCGTTCATTAATTTAATTTATTTACATAACTCATTCGATAATTCATTAGTTTTTAGTATTCCATATGAAATAGAAAAAGCAGACACTGTATTCCTTCATATAACACGAAATTTAATTTAGTTTTAATGAGAGTTGCTGCTTGGTTCTTAATTTCTGTTTATGATTTATTGTTTTATAAATAAATTAGTATTGTTACGTCCACTACGGGTAATTTTAACTACTCACAACAATAATTAATTTTTTGTGTGCATCAGTGGGCTTTCGGTTCCACTTATGTAAATTATAAATGTAGCTCATGAAGAATGGGTCACGCTTTCCAGGACGATTTTTAGGGTTTAGTATCATATACAGAAAAATCCGAAAAATTCCTACTAGGTAGCCTAACTATCAATGTAAGACGTTACGTTTCAGAAGTTGTCGCAATCCGCAATGAGATGACTCATTTCTGAACCAACAAACAACAAATAAATTGTTGATTAATGGAAAGTTAGAATCATGTGGGTGGAACTATATGTTAGAACAATTATTAAACCATTGCACTTCTTTGCTTATAAAAATGAAACGATCTAATGGCCAATTGGCTAACGCTCTAGCCTTCGTACCACAGGCTTCAGGTCGAATCCACCAAAAAAGGGTGGAAGGAATGTTTTTGTGAGTGGTCTTCAAAATCCCCGTTAAACAGTAGGTCCCTGTCTAATTAGCCTAAAGTGTATTTTTTAAAAATGGCCGTAGAGCGACAAACCAAACTAAGCCAAGCCACAACCTCGGAAGCTGAAGCCTGTGGTACCGAAGGCTGGAGCGTTAGCCAATTGGCCATCATGACGCTTGGGTTCATGGAGAATATTGCAAATTCTCAGGAAAAGTCGTTCCCAATTAAAAAGTGGCAATATAGATGCAGCACTAAAAGGATCTTCTTTTTCTTCATTGGCGCAAAGTGTCATGATGGGCCAAACTTGCTTATCACATTTTGCCAATGGACATTTGAGGAATCTCACCTATGAACAAGAGCAGGAGATTTTTGGAGACCAGCACCAAGTGTTAGACTGCTCAATCATCGCCTGCTCGTATTTTTAAACCAGCTTGATTTTACATTGGAAGAGAGTTTTTCTGAACCTCTTGTATTCTTGGAGTTTTTATAGGTTTATGGACATTGTCTAATAGCTGGACCATATCGAGGATGAGAAACATAATCTTAAGTTATAGTAACAGTTAAAACGTTAGCAATATATTAAAACTATATATTATTATCTTAATTATTAACATTTTAAATCAATGCAAACAAAATGCCTTGTTAGTAAAAATGAGTGCATCTATTTTCAGGTGGTAAATATGTCCCCAGAGCCATCCTTCTGGATTTGGAACCAGGCACGATGGACTCCGTTCGATCCGGACCCTTCGGTCAGCTCTTCAGGCCGGACAATTTCATCTTTGGTGAGTTAATGTTACCTTATTTCTTTAAATTCAAAACTCTGTACCGTGATTCCATTATGAGTGATTATCCATGTGAATCATAGTACGTTATTCACTCTTTAAATTCAAACTTTGCAAGTGCTTACATTATGAGTGGTTATCCATGTGAGTCATGTTACCTTATTCACTCTGTAAATTCAAACTCTTTACCTTGATTCCATTATGTGTGATTATCCATTAAAACAAAGAAGGCTTCTGGAAAATAATCTGAATTTTCTGTTGCAGGTCAGAGTGGCGCTGGTAACAACTGGGCCAAGGGCCACTATACGGAGGGTGCAGAGCTGGTGGACACGGTACTCGACGTGGTTCGAAAGGAGGCTGAAAGCTGCGACTGCCTCCAAGGGTTCCAGCTGGCACATTCCTTAGGAGGGGGCACAGGGTCCGGCATGGGCACGTTGCTCATCTCCAAGATCAGGGAGGAGTATCCAGACAGAATCATGAACACATTCAGCGTGATGCCCTCACCCAAGGTCAGTTTCCTCAGCAAATCTTAAGCTACTTTCATCAAGGACTACAGCCGGATTTACACATGAAACGGAAAATTAGATATTAGGATCAGAAAGAATTAATTTAATTACCAACATTTTACTCACACTGAATACTAGCGCCTCGGCCAGGGTGGCTAGTGCTCTGACTTTTTTGGGCTGGTACAAATCTTTGCGAGTGTCGGGTATGTTTGTGGTGGTTCGGAATCCTCTGGCTAAACTGTAAGGGTCGGTCCCTAATTAACTCAAGGTGTGCATAAAATAACTGTAGAAGACACAAACCAAACCCATGAATACTAAGTGACAAATCTGATGAACATCTCCTCAAATATATTTTTAATTTTGTGACAAACAGGAAACAATATTTTAAACTTATACCACTTCTTTAAAAAGTATATAGTCTCGAATTAGTTTTTAATTCTTTAATATGTTGCCTCATTTCAATATTTACTTTCAAATATGGTACAGTAAAAGATTATCCAAATTCAGTCAGGAAATGAAGCGACTTCAGACAATTAAAAAGAAATGAATGAAAAATTAATGTGTTCCATCAATTAGTAATCTCAATGAGAAACGATTTTCACTAATGTCTTAAGTTGGAATGTTGTTGTTGTTGTTCTAATGCAGCTGGCAATACAAAAAGTTCATCTTTTATGCCACAAGCAAGGGCTGCACAGCTGTTACTCTCATTTAGCATTACCCAGAATGTAGTTTTTCAGACACTTTTACTACTGGGAATGTCTATAATAATTCATTACACTCTTTCAACAACTTCCTTCTTTCATTTGTAACCTCAATGTCCCTCACCCTGAGTTTTCCAAGGATCGTAGAGTGTTGTAGGCATAGTGTTACTCGCGTCCGTAGCATATCTTTAAGCTACACGTGCCGCATGTATATTGCTAAATGAGTAACAGCAGTACAGCCCTTGTTTATGGCATAAAGACTAACTGTATCTGTATTACCAACTAAATTAGAGTAACAATGAATCGTTATCTAAAAATATAACGTTGTTCTGGTGCTTTTAACAATCTTAATATTTATCGACAATAGTATTACAATAAAATGATAAATAATCTGCTTACAATAAATTTGACCCCGAAACATAAAGTGATACAAATCTCATCAAATAAATTAAAAACCTCTTTCATGGACTGCGTAATTTAAGCGATCTAACACGATATAAAAGTCACACACAAATCTTTTTTCAACGATCGTTGCAGAGATCCGAGTGTTGCAATGATCTCAGCAATCTTCATCCAAGGGCATACCAAAAGGATTATTGAAACGGAGAGAAAAATTACTTTGCAGAGTATTGTATAGGATAAAACTTTTAATTAAGTTGTAGAGAACAAAACATTCAATACAAGTCTTTTTGTAGCATCCAACACGGAATCTACTCATTTTTCAATATAGGGAATGTACGGTACACCATCATCATAGTTCAACTCATGACATTTGGAAAGTCACTGTACCTCTGCCTCCATATTACAGTAACTCGTCATATAAAAATATAATAATGTTCTTGTCCTTTTACCAATCTTAATATTTGTCGATAATAGTATTACCATAAATCTCACACGATGGCTTGAAGCATAAAAGTGATACAAATCTCATCAAATAAATTAAAAAACTCTTTCATGGACTGCGTAATTAAAGTGATATAACCCAATATAAAGTCACGCACAAATCTTTTTTTACAACGATCGTTGCACAGATCCGAGTGTTATTAAAATGTCATTTCCTGGAGCTTTATATAGCCTAACCGAGCAATGATCTCAGCAATCTTCATCCAAGCGCATACCAGAAGGATTATTGAAACAGAGAGAAAGATTACTTTGTCGAGAATTGTATAATATTGCGCAGGCTAAAACTTTATTTACGTTGTAGAGAACAAAACAGTCAATGCAAGTCTTTTTTAACATTCAACACCGAATCTGCTCGTATTTAAATATAGGGAATGTACGGTATAACATTATCATAGTTCAACTCATGACATTTTGCAAAGTCTCTGTACCTCTGCCTCCATGATACAGTAACTCGTCATATAAAAATATAATAATGTTCTTGTCCTTTTTTTAACAATCTTAATATTTATCGATAATAGCATTACAATAAATCTGACACGATGGCTGCTTGAAGCATAAAAAGTGATACAAATCTCATCAAATAAATTAAAAACCTCTTTCATGGACCGCGTAATTAAAGCGATATAACGCAATATAAAGTCACACACAAATCTTTTTACAACGATCGTTGCACAGATCCGAGTGTTATTAAAACGTCATTTTCTGGAGCTTTATGCAGTCTGACCGCGCAATGATCTCAGCAATCTTCATCCAAGCGCATACCAGAAGGATTATTGAAACGGAGAGAAAAATTGCTTTTGCTGAGACCAAGACAAAAAAGGACAAATTGGGGGATTATTCGTGATATGAACAGTTCTGTTTATGCTTTTTCGGTGTTGTTGCGCTTGATTTAGGTAAAGCCCTGAGGGGAGAATACATTGGGAATAGACTTGATTGTCCCGTTGTATTTTTCACTTCATTTGTAAAATCCACAAGATATTTTATTTTATTTGTCGTGTGATATGCACCCACGATTTCTAAACTCAAAATGAATGACGTAGGTAAGACTGATCATCAAATATTCCTTTGCAAAAATGTTTTCTAAGGATCTTCAATAAAAATTATATACGTGGAATTCATTTTATTTTTTCTAATTTATAAAGTTTTCTTTTCTTTTTTTTTTTAACTTAAAAAAATTCAAATCGATGTTATTTTTTTCTTTTAAAATTTCCACTACATTATAGTTGGTTTTATAAACAGGGTGTTTAAGAAACATAATAAATTAATTAATTATTCTTAAATAAACATATGGCGTTTGCTCAAATAGGATGAAAGGAGGCGACGACTTTTGTTACAAATAAAATATTACAGATAGAATCATTCCTTTTTTTATCATAAAAAGAGATTATTGGCATTATTATTATTAATATTTATCATATTAAGACATAAAAAGACATGTTTGTCCGGCAATGTATAAACAGCAGCTTACATGACAACGCAATTTTGGAAATTAGTTGCCGGAAATTTTTCTCCCTTTTATTCTTATATGCAGTTCATACATTTGGAGAATGCAATCCTTCATAATGTTGCACCTGTCAAACGCTGCTACGCTTTGTTCTTGTATGGCCATTCAGATCTCCCAACCTTATACCTTGTCAATTTAGTGATTGACATATTTAAATTTAAAAGTGTAGTTTTATAATCCAGTGTTGTTGTTAACAGTAAAAGATATATTCGAGAATTACCTTACCACCAAAATTATTGTATAATGTTGCGAAAATTATTGTATGTTGTCTAACAACTATGTTGCTGAATATCTCACGTGGTATCGCTCATTTATCTGCCTATTTTATGAAATGCCTTATTTTTCATCTGGTAGTAAAATTAAACTGTTCCAGCGTTGATTTTTCTCTATTTGAAAAAAAAATCTCCTTCATTTATGTTCTTTGCATTTTTTTAAATTTTATTAATTTTAAAATTATTAGCTTCTGAAGGCTTCTGAAGCTTGTTGGATTTTACAAGACACTACTTTTTAAAGCATAATCCACAATGGTGTTCCAGTCTTGTACATAATCTTTTTAAATTTTTGGATTTTTACAAGACACTACTAGTTATTAAACTTAAGCATAATCACAAGCTTACTATTTTATTAAACTTAAATGGCATAATCCACAATGGTGTTCCAGTCTTGTATAGATCTTTTGCTTAAATTTTTTTGGATTTTACAAGACACTACTAGTTACTTAAACATTAAATGGTGTTCCATAATCCACAATTTTTTTGGATTTTTTACCAGTCTTAGTTATTGATCTTTCGTCTTGTATAGATCTTTTTTAAATTTTTTTTTGGTTACAAGACACTACTAGTTATTAAAGGAAACCCAACGCGAATCTTTCGCTTAAATTTTTTTGGATTTTTACAAGATACTACTACTTAGGACCCACATTCCCATTCCGGCCTTGTGTAGATGAACTGTTAATAGGGACACTAAAAAACTGTGGTTTGCAAGTGGTAATCTGAAAAAAAAAGAAAATTAATTAAAAATGGGGTGTATTAAAATCTATGCTTAACAATGCAGGCAGTGTATTTAGTAGCCCATCATTTATCATACGGAGCACACCTCCTTGTCACTACCGTCGTTACGACTGAATGGATAGTGTGAAAGTCGGCTCCAAAACAACACGAACTTATCGTATTGAGAAATGATCTAATCTCAGTAAGGAAGCAGCAACACAAAAAATGGCAAAGAAAGGTGTATGGACCTGGTGATAAATTAACCTCTTTTATCTGAGGAATAAAGGACGAGATCCATTTAGAGATAACGCACATTTTGCGCATTATGTTTCCAGCGAAGAAATTCAAACTGGAAAGAAGAAAAAAAAAACTCAGCTGAAGACTGTCCTTAAGTGACCAAAACACAAAGAAAGTTTTTCAAAACAATGGCCCCCTTAAACTAGAAAAATCTTCCCAGGGTTAAAACCCCGTCAAGTGTGAAACATTTATTCTTAGCTAGTGAAATGGCAAAGTGGGAGGTATCCTACACTTTATTGCCAGCTAAGGCATAAGGGTCATCAAATAGGGCAGTCAAGTGTAATGGCAATGCTATACAACAGCGAAAAGAAGTTGCCCGAAAATGCCCTACCCTACCGCTTTCTCTGGTGGAAAGGAATATATTTTTACTCAAACACACGGTTGCAGTTGTAATAGCGCCGAAGTTGCAATTCGAAGAGGAGAGTGCGAAGAGTTTATTTGGTCATCAGTAATTCAGGAAGGAACAAAGTTTCATTTGTAAAAAAAAAAAAAAAATAAAATAAAAAGCAGCGTTTTTTTCTAGTATTAGATTGATGGTCAGCAAAAACTTGAAAACAAAGTTAATCTCAAACGAGTTTTTAGTGTGTTTAAGTTAGAACATAATGGATTTTTATTGTTCCGTTTAAACGTTTTGTGCTTTTACTTTTACTGCTATATTATTTTTTTCTGTTTGTGTTTAGAACATTTTCAATATTTATATTGTTGCAATAATTTAATTTATTTTGTTTTTCAACTAGCTGTGTATTTTGCCCAGTTTTTTTAGTAGAATAGTTGTTATATAGTCGATTTAATATTGTTCATATTTCACCATTGCGAGACCTGTTTCACGGCAACATCATTTTGACACTGCATTAGGAAGATTCGCTTGCTGACCTTCAGTATATTTTTATTAATTTCTTTATGGGCTACACATTTCAATATACTTAAATTACTTTATTATCTTATTCACCTATCTATAATTTACTATCCTTACTATTTCATTTACTTACGTTAGTGTCCATATTATCTAAAGTTTTTCTTTTAATAGAATAGCAGTTATGTAGAAAATTTAATATTGTTCATGTTGCACCGTTGTGAAACCTGTTTTACGGTAACGTCATTTGACACTACATAAGAAACATTCTCTTGCTGAACGTTGAGTCTCTTTTTATTAATTTCTTTACATTAATAAAAACATGTTTCAGTTAACATTATTTCCGTTAAAGAACACGTTTCGGTTAAACATTATTTCGGTTAAAGAACACGTTTCGGTTAAAAAAACATAATGGTTACACACTTCACTACCATTAAGTTACTTTACTATCTTATTTACCTATCTATTATTTACTATCTATCTTTACTATCTTATTTACCTATCTATTATTTACTATCTATCTTTACTTTTATTTACTTACTTTACTCTACACATATTATTCTAAAGTTTTTTTACTAATATAATAGTAGTTATGTAGAAAATTTAATATTGTTTATGTTGCACCATTTTGAGACCTTATTTCATGGCTACATCATTTTGATACTGCATATGCAATTCTCTTGGTGAACTTTGAATCCTTTTTATTAATTTCTTTGTGGGCTACGCATTTCACAAGATAATTTATTTTAGTTATTCTATCAAAAAGTCATCTGTGTGTACACGCAGTTATTAGTTTTTTTTCAAACATTTGAAACAATTTAGTATATTTTTTTCTTAGCTGGTGAAAAGTCAAAATTATAGGCATCCTCCCACACTATGCTATAATGTATAGAAAGGCATAAAATGTGTTGACACAAAGCAGTCAAATGTAAATGTCGATGCTACAACTACGAGAAAATATCTGAAAACGCTTCACATTTCTTTCTTTCTTTTTTTTCTAGTGAAATAAGTTTTCTTTTCTCTTCAAAGCTGTAATGACATTTGCACTTGTAGTTTAGGCTGATAAATTCATTTGTTCTCCAGTAATTTGTAAAAAAAAATAAAGTTGACTTTTCGAGAATTAATTTTATTATTTTTCCTTTCTAGAATTTGATTGATGATCAGTTAGAGATGTGGAAATACTAGACGTAAGGTGGTGGTTTCGTAATTTGAGACGTGTTTCTAGTAAACTCATGATATAATTAAGTTAAAAATTTTTTTAAATTTTCCTCTTTTTAAAAAGAAGATTTCTTTACTTCTCTTTTGTAATATTTTATAATCATGTTGAGAAGCCATTGTTATTTTGTTATTATCACTTTGGAAACCTATTGTTCTGCTGGCATTAGTTCGCTTGTCTTCTGACCTAAAAGAATTCGCGCTAAAAAACGACATATATGTATGAATTTCTGCGTCACCAAAGGTGAAACACAAAATTACCTTTTATATTTAAACCACTTTTTCTTCACTGAAGTTGAAGAATATCTACAAAGATGTCACGTGGTGTTTTTTGCATTCTTTTCTTTTCCTCTTCTCCCACCTCGAGCACACACCAAGTTTGTTTTAGTTTCTTTAAAGGCTAGAAATTTGGAGCTTCTTTTCTAAGCATTTACTAAAAAATGTGTTTGAATGCATAATATTACATATTGGATTATTATCTTAACCTGGAATTTTTATTTTCTATAGAAATACGTCTTCAAGAGTGAATTATCGTAGCTAATAAAAGAGTAAAATTGGTGGTATGTTTACGTTATACTACAAGTTAAAAAAAAATAGCTTTATCAAAAGGTAAGTCAAGCGTAAAAACATTTTACCACGAAAAAGTTTTAAAAATTGTTTTTTCAGTAATGTTTTTGTGCAGAATATACTTTTTATTTTAACAAATATCAACCCTATTGTAATTGTATGTATTTGCAATTTATTGGCAATGGGCAGAACTGCAAAAGTTTTATTTAGTTTATTTTTAATTTGCATATAAATATATTTACAGGTGGTTTTATAATTGCAGAAAAAAATTAACAGCTTTGATGAAATAAGATAATAAGTCTTAGAAATGCTAAAAGAGAAATATTTAAGAGAAAGATTAATATTATAATTAAGAGAAATATTATTTAAATGAATTATATCTAAACAGTATTTCTCTTAATTATAATTAATTTTAGACATTTAAGACATTTAGGTATGTGTTAAAAATGTAAATTGCCATGTTATGTATGTAGAATTTTTTGTGTAAATTTTTAATGTTTCAATAAACATTAAAATCATTTAATAATATTTATCAACTTTAAATCTTAAAATCAATATTATTATAAATAATATTTAAAGGCAATTTGTGTAATTGCCGTCACTTTTAAAACTTTTTTTCTTTAAATACTTCAAAATAATTTTTTAACTAAAACTTAATGACATTTAAAAGCAAATTAAAAAATTATTTTTTTTTTTTAAAGTGTGAAATACCTAATAAATAAATATGGATTACTTTATTTCAAAATACAAAATGCAGCTTTGCATTAACATAATTAAACATAACAGAGCATATCGCGATAACACTTGACCTTTAGCAGATCCTAATAAAAACGAATTTTGCTTACATGAGTGGAGCATGTGGAGACGAGAAAAAAAAAAAGTAATAACAAAAAACCTCCCCATCACTGACTTCTTCCCAGTTCGGAAAACTTAATTTTTATCTCTAATGCATCCCCCTGGCCATGATCTTTACCCCTAAAGTTGACTCAAAGGCTTCCTCCAGTTGGACATGAGCCAAGTGGAAATATTTTGCTGAAGATTTGATTGCGACACATTTTGAGTGGAATTTTATTTTCACCCTCTCTCCTCGTATTTCTTTTACCATTTTTTTTTTATCTTCCTGCTTTATGTTTGTCTCTTAGAGGATCATCGTTGTCAATTTTCACACCACATTTCGCAGATGGGCCTGCAAATTACTCAGAATAAATAAAATCGTGTTGATGGATCTTCATGGAAAATCAATGATAAGTTATTGAATTTCGTACAGCGTGGCCCATTCAGAAGGAGATTCAGTAGAAAGTAGTGGATACTAATTTTTAAATTAAAAATCTACTTATTTTATGTTATGATATTGGTGGCATATAGAATTTAAATTATTTACATAAATGTAAATTTTTTTTCTTAATGTGACCAATATTAATGTTTTTTTAATATTACGTATTTGGGTCCAAAGTGAACAAGTGATTCATACATGGCACACAACATACTAAAGGGCACAGGCTCGAATTCATTGGTGGCGTCTGTTTCAGTCTCTGCGCCTAGAAACAAGGATAATCGATAATAAATGTGATAATGTCTCACACTAATAATCCTTGTGGGCGTTTCTCAGATTATCTCCCTACGTGCTAGTGCATGTAACTTACTCCTAAAAGACATTCTGGAAGTCAATGTTTTCCTCCAGTTCCCGGTATCAAGAGTTTTGTAACATTTTAAGTGAATTAAGTGGACAACTGATGTTCAGAAAAACTTCGCCTGATAAATAGATCGTTGGATTTCCAAACCAAAAGAACCGAACAGAAGTTGTTTACATGCAGGACATGAGTGAAGTAAATATGTACAATGGAAAATACTGTTGGGACTGGTTAGTGTAAACACTAAAATATAATCTATAGGGGTGGATACAGTACATCAAATCTCCACCAGTGCAATGTTGATTTAGCAATGAATGCAATAAGGACACGGTTCCCAACTTTTAAAAATCAAGAATATCTTTTGAAATGAGAACTTAAGAATGAATCCATTTTATGTTCGCCATTCGCCATATAATTATATTTATAATTAAAAAAAATAAACCAAACATGACATTTCCCACAACGACAAACCTTATTTGTTGAGCTTGTCATCCGAATCCTCAATGCTACATATATATGCATGAATATATATAAAGAAAGATATGTATAACATCAAAAGCAAAAAAAAAAAAAAAGTTTTGTGTTGAAAATCCTAAAACTTTTCTTGGAGAACTAAATATATAACTTAATATTTTTCTTCCTTCCCTTTTTAATGAATTTCTTAGTTGATCATTGTAATCAATTTTCACTCAAAATTTCACGAATTCGCTGACAAATTTTAAAAGGATGATGGATTTTCATGCCAGGCAAAGGGGAAATTAATAAGTTATTGAATTATCATTCTTCGTGTCTGTTGAAGGGAAGTTTCAAAGAACAATTCATTATAATAATATTTCATAAATAAATTACGTGATATTTATGGTGTATAATATTTACATTAATTACTGTATATGCAAGTTTTTCAAATGTTTTTATGAAGTTAGAAATTAGTTTAGTTCTGAATTAAATTTAAATTAATCACATTCCTTTTGGAAATTTGGAAAACAATATATTAATTTTCATCATAATTTCAGTAAAACTAATAAATATACTACTATTTTATTTTTTTCTACTTAATAGTTTGTTACTAAAAAGGCATGGTTGTAAATTTATAGTTATCAATTTACAGATTTCCTGTAAACTTCTCAGAATAAATTAAATTGTTTTGAAGAATTTTTAGAAGATAAACAACACCATTCTTGATAAAATATTGAGTTACCTTCTAAAGAAATGTATTTTGATGTCTTCTGATGGTACGTGTTACATTAAAAAACAAATAGTAGGGATTATGCTAATAGGTTCTCTCAATTTTGTATTAGTTGATGATAATACTTTGAGTTTTTAACATGCGATAAATAACTATATGGATAGTAACATCTGAATATTTACTGAAAGCTATTCATCACCAGTATCTTGAGTAAGTTGTGTGTAGGTACCTATCTTAAATTATTATTGTCTTAATTTAAGATATAAGTTGCTGTCGTTCTTATCCCAATTGGTCGACAGCAACATCTAGACAAAGTACATGAACCCGTGTGTTCTCATGGAAGGAGGGGAAAGGGGGGCAGCTTCTGTTGTGATGGAGCACTCGTAGGTAGAAGTCTGACTTAGCGCTGCGCCGCTGAAGAAAGAGGGTAGTGACTTTTAGGAATAACTACCCCAAATTTTGTGTGTCGTGTAGGGAGAAATGACCAGGAAAACACTCACCAGGTAGTTCGAGTAACGAATCAAGATGCTGAACATCCCAAACACCATCGAGTCCACTCGCTTTTTTGAAACAGTGTCTACAGTAAAGCAGCCAGCGGATTTAACTTCAACCCTAATGTTCAGCAGCTACGTAAGTTGTCAGTGAAGCACAAATCGGGTATATATCCTCAGGTATTATTGTCAATAATATCTCAATAAAATTTTAATATTGGAGTGTGATGAAAATGAAAACAAGCAAAAAAGAAAAGCTGCATTTGAGGAATAAAAAAAAAAAAAAAAAAAACACTGAGGATTTTTTTTTTTTTTTTTGCGAAATGGATTACAAGTATTCACAAAGTAATCTAAATGAAAAAAAAAAACACTTGTAAAACTTTTCTTGTAATAAAAAAGTTATTTATAATTATATTAACATATATAAATATTAATATTATATAATCGATCCACGGCGAAAATATTTGAATAAGTACAAAGGTAATATCTATATCTATAAGAAATTGAAATTCAAATATCTATAAGAAATTGAATAGCAAGATCTCAATCAGAATCATAACACTCATAATTATAAATAAAAACATTCAAAGTTAAAATTGGGAATAAAACAATATTTGTATTTTAAGATTTATTCGTCTATCACATTCTAATAAAAATAACTGAAATTCCCTTAAAGCTTAACAGAGTATTTTGAAGAAATAGCAGATTCATATTAAAAATGTGTTTACTTTTAATATAAGAGAAAATATTGACACAGTTTTGTTCCAGATTTTTGAAGTTTGCACGTCAATGTAGCAATAAAACCTGTTTGGATATAATAAAATTTAAGATTACGTTCAGAATTTCCTTACCCTTGTAACTTGTGATGTTTAGTGTTTTCAGGCATGTACTGAAAACACTATTCTTTACAAGCAGCATGGTACAGGTGATAAATTTTCAGTTTTTAAATTATTCTAGGTGAGTTTTTTTTTTAGTTCAGAAGAAAAGAAACACGCAATGTTTTATTACGCTTTAGATAAGTGTGTCTCAAAACTGGGAAAGATACACCAAAGAAAACAGAAATATTTACAGTAAAGTTTGGTACATTTTTTTTTTATTTCCGTGTATTTGAAAATATTGTTTAAAATCACGGCAAGCTGTTATTTTTATTGATTTCAGTATTATTGAAAATTATTAAACGTAATATACTGTGAATGCATTTGTTAAAATCAGATATTGTTAGTAATAATACTTATTAATATCTGTCCCACTAGTGGCTCAGACGCAACAGATCATTAGGGCTGTGGTTCGACCCACTGGCGGCTTTGTTGTATACACTTTTCAAAAAGAAAGAAGACTCGAAAGCGTTTGTGATGTTCAGCATCTTGCCCCGTTAGTGGAATACCTGGAGAGGATTTTTCTAGGTTTTTAACCATACCATACGAAATTCGATTAATTCCTTGCAAGTCCTCTAGAAGACACTGCCTTACTTATTCAGTGACAAGGAACTAAGTGACCCTTTTACCTACAGGTGCTCCATCTCAGCAAAAGCTGCCCTCCTTCCATGAAAAGCACGGGTTCAGGGACTTCATCTAGATGTTGTTGTCGACCAATTGGAATAAGAAACAACAATAACTTAATAATATATTAAATTAAGATAATTATTCAAAATCAGTTTAATAAAATCGGCTTGGTATAACAATCTGAATCCCTAAAAACAATCATCTGAATTTCCCGAAAACAAATTTTTAACTACAGCTGTTTAGAAACAAAGAAAGTATGATTTAATTTAGCATAGATTCAAACTATATAATAAAACATCATCTATCCTCTCTAAAGGGAATAGCTTGATTATTCTTGCATATAAGAAAAACCAGTATGTTAATTAACTAAGTAGACGAATTTTTGACCTGCAGACTGTTTAACTGTTCATCAAAATTTCATATAATGCTCCAGTAAATAAATCATAACATTTATAATCGAAATTATCTATGAATAAGGTTTTCAATAATTTGTTAACCAGTGCTGTCATATACAGGTATTCTTGCTTTACATGTTTAGCGCCATAACGTCCAATGATATTTAAAAAACGTATACTATAGGTGCCGAAGTCACATCATCATCAGAGCTAAGCTCATGATTATAATATCAGAATTGCTGCTAATTCTATATATTTTTTTCAGTCGACTCTCTGAATGTGTCAGGTTCTTCTGATTAACATCATTCCCTTATCACTGATCGGTTGTTCGCGATTTAATACTATGTTATATATAATTGCTTGCTGCTCATCTGCATTCATCCATTCAGCTTCTTCGGCAGGGTTTTCATATGTAGGAAATTTATCTTCCATTTAATCAATTTTTCAACGAAATTTCAATCAAAATAACGATTGTCTTCAATTTCAAAACTTCGTAATTATTCAAATTGAATTTCACTGTTAAAAACACTTACACAAATTTAATGAAAGAGAAAATTACAAATCGTCTTTTTAGTACAGTTAATAGGGACCTGAATAATCAGGGCTTTACTGTAATATTAATTTACACTAAACTGTGAAGAATTCGCTTCTATACTTAACAGAAAATTGTTGGAATAACTCATAGTCCCTGAAACGTAAACAATCCACTCATAAATAAACCAACAAAATTAATTTTCAATTGTATAACGACTCAGCTTCAAATTCCCTGATGAAACGAGATTAAAATTAAAACCCAGCAAACAACCTGTACGCACAATGTATAACAGGAGAATCGGCATCTGCTGTCATTTTTAAAATAATTGCAACACATTTCCTGAGTTATTCAAAACGGTATTTAATTTATTTACCGCTTTTGATATTCGATTGCCCCCCTCAAGCCAAATTAGCGATTTTCAAGCTTATCCCGTCCGTTTTACGAAGGAACACCATTCCTATTACGCCAGATAATTAAATAATTCACATTATTATGATCATTTAAGTCTGTCTGAAATCTGAATAATTAAGCCACTCATAAATTTTCTGTTTTGTCATCGTTTGTTCGCTTTTAATTAAACTTCCGAATGTTGCTCTTGGTACTGAGGGACGTTAACCCGATCCGATTATTCAGGAACATTAGCGGATAATTCTTGTAGGTCTTTCCGCTTACACTTCTTGGAAAGCATCTATAATAGGATTGTCACTGCGCTTGAATATGGATTGTTTGCTTACCATCCTCGCCTTATGGGCTAGGTCTATTCATTAAATCAACAAGATATGCAATAAGTACAAAAATAAACCTCTTCAGTTTATTGAAGTAAGCTTGAAATTATGTTTATAAATTTACATTGATTTTTCCGCTTAATAATTGCTTGTTTGCTAAGCAAGCCGAGACACTTCATTGAATCTGAGGATACTGAGTACAGCGATATTTCTACAGTTGAGAGAACTTTGATGAATTACTTGTACTGATTATTTTTGTCACTTCTTATTTAATTTATACGCATGATTTATTCGAATGAAAGTTTTATTAGAATTTGATCGTAATGTTTTGTTAAATGTATTTCTTATATTTCGGATAAATTTGTGCAGGTATTTCCGCTTCTTTTCATCAAGAATCTATCATCCAGAAATCTATAGGATCATCTAGATGGGTCATAGAAAGCATAGGATTGTCACTGCTCTTGTATATGGATTATTTGCTTACCATTCTCACCTTATGGGCTAGGTCTATTCACTATATAAGCATGGGTATTTCAGTGAAGAAAGATGTGCAATAAGTACAAAAATAAGCCTATTCAGTTAACTGAAGTAAGCTTGAATTTATGTTTATAAATTTATATTGATTTGCCATTGAAGATGGTTTTATTTACTTTATTTGTGTTTCGTTTAATTATTGCTTCAACTTCCATTGAATTTCAGGGCAATGAGTATAAAAACATTTCGCAGTTGAAAGAACTTTGATGAATTATTTCTACACATGAGTTGTTGGAATTTAAAATTTTAATAGCATTTGATAATGATGTTTTGAAAAATGTGTTTTTATATTTCGGATAAATTTGTGTATGCCCTTCCTCTTACACTTCTTGGAAAGCATCTATAATAGGATTGTCACTGCGCTTGAATATGGATTGTTTGCTTACCTTCCTCAGCCTTATGGGCTAGGATTATTCATTATATCAGCAGGATATGCAGTAAATACAAAAATAAACATCTTCAGTTTACTAAAGTAAGCTTGATATTATGTTTATAAATTTATATTGATTTGTCCTCGGCGATGCTTATTTACGTTATTTGTGTTTCGTTTAATTATTCCTTGTTTGCTAAGCAAGGCGAGACACTTCATTGAATCTCTGATAAATGCATACGAAAACATTTTTGCAGTTGAGGGAACTTCGATGAATTATTTATACGCAGGATTTGTTGGATTGAAAACTTTTAATAGAATTCGATAACGATGTTTTTGAAAAATGTACTTTTATATTTCAGATAAATTTGTGTAAGTATGTCCTTAGACTTCTTGGAAAGCATCTATAATAGGATTGTCACTGTGCTTGAATGTGGACTGTTTGCTTACATTCCCCTTATGGGCTAGGTCTATTCATTACACCAGGAGGATATGCAAAAATAAACCTCTTCAGTTTACTGAAGCAAGCTTGAATTTATGTTTATAAATCTATATTGATTTGTCCTTGGCGATGCGTATTTACTTTATTTGAGCTTCACAAGTATTGCTTGTTTGCTAAGCAAGTCGAGACACTTCATTGAATCTCAGGGCAATGAGTACAAGAACATATTTGCAATTGAGGAAATTTTGATGAATTATTTGTACTCAGTATTTCTTGCAAATTCTTATTTAAATTATACACATGATTTTGAGTAACAAGTGACTACTTACCTCTTGATAAAGAACTTCAAATACTTTTACTTTTAAAATAACACGTTACATTTTTCAAATAATCAAATATATCGCTACTTTGTTTATATCATACATGATTTAATTTATCAATTATCCATCAACAATCTAAGGAAATCAATATTTCAATCAAAACAACGGTTGTCTTCAATTTTGATTCATATTGTGGAAATCTGCCTTTCAACAAGGTTTTAATCAAACAACGGTAGACTTAATATTTTAAAATTTCGCAATTATTTTAATTTAATTTCACTATTAAAAACGCTTTACAAAAATTGAATGGAAAGAAAATACTGCAAGTGGGAGTAGTGGGAGTTGTATAACAAGAACTTAACTGTAATATTAATACACACTAAACTGTGAAGAATTTCGTTTCTATATTTAACAAAAATTGTTAGAACAACTCAAAGCCACTGAAACGTAAACAATCCAATCATAAATAAACCATCAAAATTAATTTTCAATTGAATAATGATTCAGCTTCAAATTCCCTGACGAAACAAGATTAAAATTAAACCACAACCACAACCTGTAAGCACGACAACAGGAGATTCGGCATCTTTTTGTCATTTTTAAAATAATTGCAACACATTTCCTGAAGTTATTCAAAACGGTATTTAATTTATTTACCGCTTTTGAAATTCGATTGCCCCTCAAGCCAAATTAATGATTTTTCAAGCTTATCCCGTCCGTTTACGAAGGAACACTATTTCATTACGCCAGATAATTAAATAATTCACATTATTATGATCACTTAAGTCTGTCTGAAATCTGAATAATTAAGCTACTCAGAAAGTTTCTGTTTTGCCACCGTTTGTTCGCTTAATTAAACTTCCGAATGTTGCGCTTGGTACTAAGGGACGTTAACCCGATCTGATTATTCAGGAACATTAGCGGATAATTCTTGTGGGTCTTTCCGCTTGCACTTCTTGGAAAGCATCTATAATAGGATTGTCTCTGTGCTTGAATATGGATTGTTTGCTTACCTTTTCTAGCCTTATGGGCTAGGTCTAATTCTTATACCAGGAGAATATGCAAAAATAAACCTCTTCAGTTTACTGAAGTAAGCTTGAATTTATGTTTATAAACTTATATTGATTTGTCTTTGAAGTTAGTTATTTTTTATTTGTGTTTCGTTTAATTATTACTTGTTTGCTAAGCAAGGCGATACACTTCATTGAATCTCAGAGAAATGCGTACAAAAACATTTTTGCAGTTGAGGGCAATTTGAAGAATTACTTGTACTCAGTATTTCTTTTCAATTCTTATTTAAATTATACACATGATTTTGAGTAACAAGAGACTACTTACCTCTTGATATAGAACTTAAAATAGTTTTCCTTTTAAAATAACGAATTAAATTTTCAAATAATCAACTCTATCGCTACTTTGTTTATAGCAGACATGATTTAATTTATCAGTTTCCATCAATAATCTAAGGAAATCAATATTTGAACAAGATTTTGATCAAAACAACGGTTGTCTTCAATTTTGAAACTTCGCAATTATTTCAATTGATTTTCACTATTAAAAACGGTTTTACAAATTGAATGGGAAGAAAAGACTACAAAATCCTTTTTTAGTTCAGTTAAGCGGGACTTGTATAACGAGAACATAACTGTAATATTAACCGACACTAAACTGTGAAGAATTTCGCTTCTATATTTAACAGAAATTGTTGAAACAACTCAAAGTCCCTGAAACGTAAACAATCCACTCATAAATAAACAAACAAAATCAATTTTCAATTGAATAATGACTCAGCTTCAAATTCCCTTGATGAAACGAGATTAAAATTAAAACCCAACAACCTGTAAGAACAATGAACGTCAGGAGAATCGGAATCTTCTGTCATTTTTAAAATAATTACAACACATTTCCTGAAGTTATTCAAAACGGTATTTAATTTATTTACCGCTTTTGAAATTCGATTGCCCCTCAAGCCAAATTAGCGATTTTTCAAGCTTATCCGTCCGTTTACGAAGGAACACTATTTCATTACGCCAGATAATTAAATAATTCACATTATTATGATCACTTAAGTCTGTCTGAAATCTGAATAATTAAGCTACTCAGAAAGTTTCTGTTTTGTCACCGTTTGTTCGCTTAATTAAACTTCCGAATGTTGCTCTTGGTACTGAGGGACG
This sequence comes from Caerostris extrusa, assembly GCA_021605095.1. Lineage (NCBI taxonomy): Eukaryota > Metazoa > Arthropoda > Arachnida > Araneae > Araneidae > Caerostris > Caerostris extrusa. The sequence goes on from BPLR01012142.1 coordinate 23,001, forward strand.
TTAACCCGATCCGATTATTCAGGAACATTAGCGGATAATTCTTGTAGGTCTTTCCGCTTACACTTCTTGGAAAGCATCTATAATAGGATTGTCACTGCGCTTGAATATGGATTGTTTGCTTACCATATTCTCCTTATGGGCTAGGATATGCAATAAGTACAAAAATAAACCTTTTCAGTTTACTGAAGTAAGCTTGAATTTATGTTTATAAATTTATATTGATTTGTCCTTAACGGTGCTTATTTAGTTTATTCGTGTTACGCCTAATTATTGCTTGTTTGCTAAGCAAGGCGAGACCATTCATTGAATTTCAGGGCAATGAATATAAAAAACATTTTTCACTTGAGGGACCTTTAAAGAATTATTTCTATGCATGATTTGTTAGAATGAAAAATTTTAATAGAATTTGATAACTAAGTTTTGTAAATTGTGTTTCTATATTTCGGATACATTTTTGCAGATATTCCGCTTATCTTTATAGAGTCATCTAGATAGAAAGAATAGTCTCATAGAAAGAATCTTTAATAGGATTGTAACTGCGCTTTAATATGGATTGTTTGATTACCTTTCTCGCCTTATCGGCTAGGTCTATTCATTATATTAAGTAGCCTATTTAACTGAAGCAGGATATGCAATAAGTACAAAAATAAACCTCTTCAGTTTACTGAACTAAGCCTGAATGTATATTTGTAAATTTACATTGAGTTTTCCTTGACGATGTATATTTACTTTATTTGTCTTTCGCCTATTGATTGCTTGTTTGCTAAGCAAGGCGAGACGCTTCAATGAATCTCAGAGCAATCAGTGCATCATTTTTGCATTTCAGAGAACTTTGATGAGTAAGTGTAAGTAAAAGTTAACTTAGAATAACTTTAATGAATAAGTTCAGTCTAACAAATCATGTGAATAAATTAAATAAGAAGTAACAAAAATACCTGTACTGAGTATTTTTGTTACTTTTTGTTTAATTTATACACATGATTTGTTGGACTGAAAGTTTTTAATGGAATTTGACCATGTTGTTTTAAAAATGTATTTTTATACTTCGAATAAATTTTTCGGATATTTCCGCTTACACTTCTAGGAAAGCATCTTTAATAAGATTGCCATCGCGCTTGAATATGGATAGTTTGCTTACCATCCTCACCTTATGGACTAGTTATATTCATTATATCAGCTTTGGTATTTCTCTGAAGAAAGATATTCAATAAGTACAAAAATAAACATCTTCAGTTTACTGAAGCAAGCTTGGATTTATGTTTATAAATTTGTATTGATTTATCCTTGACGATGCGTATTTACTTTATTTGTATTTCGCCTAGTTATTGCTTGTTTGCTAAATAAGACGAGACGCTTCAATAAATCTGAGGGCAATGAATACAAAAACATTTTTGCAGTTGAAGGATCCTTGATGAATTATTTCTACTTTTGAGTATTTTTCTTACTCCTTGTTTAATTTATACACATGATTTGTTAGACTGAATGTTTTTAATAGAATTTGATCGTGTGGTTTTGAAAAATGTATTTTTATACTTCGAATAAATTTTGCAGATGCTTCTGCTTATACTTCTTGGATAGCAATTTTAATAGGATTGTACTGCGCTTGAGTGTGCATGATCTTCTTATCTTTCTCGCTTTATATAATAGGATTATTTATTATGCCCACCTGGGTACTTTTTTGGGATAACAATAAGTCCAAAAAAAAGTCTTTGCGATTTACTGAAATTGGTTATGATATTTGAAGAATTATTTCTATTGATTGCTCCTTCTCCATACTTATTTATTTTATATGATTGATTGTTTAATAGTAAAAGCTAGATTGAATGTGTAGGTAATGAGTCTAAAAACCTATTTTATTATTGTAGGTAGTTTGGCGATCAAATTTTACTAATTATTTCTTATCAAATTATACATAATTTATAAACTCGGTTTATTATAATGAATTGAATTTGACTGAAATATGTACAAAAATTAATTTTTATATTTCTTTAAAAATATATGCTTACATTTTTGTTATTAATTATATCTTGCCAATATTATCCTGTATAAACGTGGTGCAGTTCTGGATCGAGCTATGTGGCGTCTATAAACTATGCTTGGAAAGAAAATAAGTAATACAAATAATTAATTAAAACAAATTAATCACCTCGCAAATCACAAGAAAATTTCAAATCAAAAACTTTATTGTAAATAAAATACTCATTTGCATGTGATTTTAATTTCTCGTTTATAAAATTTACATGAAATGTGTTTTGCTAAGTCTAATGATTTGCCAATATCAACTTACGCGGTCTATATTTCATTTCAAAAAGTAAACAGATTATTTCAATTTCCTCAAAATACAGTCCAAGATTAGATATATGACTGAATGTTGATTTAACCATGAATTTATATATATATATATATATGTATATATATATATTTTTTTTTCATTTTTAATATTTCTCATTTCATCAACGGAATTATAGATTTTATATATATTTAATTCCATTGATGAAATGAGAAATAAAATGTCTGCATATGTGATAAATTAAAATTTTGTAAAATGACTTACTTTAGATATTTGTTCGTTTATTAAGAGAGTTTAGGCACCTTATGGAATATACATGTGATAGTAACAAATATGTCTTTATCAAATATAATTAGTGTATATGTTGAATTTATACTAAAAAAACTTTATGCATTGTAGTTCGGTTTTAGAACAGATAAAGAACTCAATACCAAAACTGAAAATCTGTTTGAACTGAAATTTGTTGTGTAAATATCACTAATCAAACTGTAAGCCCACTGTTGGACCCGTTAAAGAGATGATAAGAATGTCAATTTTACAAATGCTGTATTTGTCATGTTCACACTTGATTTCGAAGTCACAATGTGGGGTAATACAGAACCAAAAACTGCTGTATATATGTTAATACGACTATGATAAATGCGTAGGCTGAAAATTCCTTTATTGAATTTGAAGAAAACAGTACAATAATTTCCGTAACTTTTCTAGAAATGGACATTCAAAAACTGATTTGATGTACTACAATCCAATAATACCAATCAATAAAACGGAAATATATGGACGAAATGTAAAATCAAAAACGGTTATATGCATATTGCTGACAACCCAAAATACAATTCCATGAAAGAAGGATTGAATGGTGTACAATTTACACCATGCGGTGTAGATCGATTGGGCATGCTAGTGATTAGTATTTTGACACGGAAGCATATTATGAGTGGCTGTAACGCCAGAAGAATGCCAAAAAGATTTTGGGGGAATTTGAGGAAGACAGGCGGCTGATAGGAGCCGTCAGGTAAAATTTCTGCAAATTTACATTGCATTTCTGGAATTGAAGTATACCACATTCTGGAGTAGCAAATGAACTCTGACCAAAGTAATGAGTTCTAGGAAACAGCAAAAAATTATGTTGATTATTACCTATATTCTCACTGGTTTAAAAACTATTGAAATTAACTGTTTTAAGACATTTTTATAAATAATGATTTTCAGAAGCAATAATTTAACAAAATATTATCACTAAATTTGTTTTAAAATAATTAAAAGTGATTATGAATACTCTTCTAATTCACTTTTTTAACGTGTTACCAAAAAAAAGGCTTTTTGTAACATTAATACATGTGTATATCATTGTATTAAAACTATTCTAATCGTGTCTGGGATATTATTATGATGCTAAAAATGTGAAACAAAGCTAGGGTAATGAAAAAAATTTTTAAGATTAAATTATTTATTCATTAAGTTATAGAGTAAAACAATTAAATAAAGAGTTATAATTAGAGTTAGAGTTAAAGTTATAGAATAAAGCAATTAATTAGTAAAGCAATTGGTTCTTTTCAAGCAATTAAAATTCAGCTATCATTCTAGTACTTTCAAAACCCTTACGTTTGAGCTTATTAAAAATACATTGTATCTTACTTTTAAAATTGTCCAGGTTATCATTCAGCGATTTATATACTTTTCTTGTTTTCTTTTCTAAGTACATTTTCATAATTTTGCCAACAGCAGAAACATTGTACGAATTCATTACACATTATTTTACTTTGAAAATAAAACAACCCACTTTATTAAAATTCACAGCTGCTATTATTTTACTAAGTCAATGTTAGTGTAGATAAATCATTATAACGACATTTCAATACTGATAGGACATCAAATTCATCAAATTATTAAATAATCTTCAATGTAAACAAGGAAATTTTATCTTATCTGTATGTTGTTTTTTTCTGGAGTTAGATGTTTTAAATATATTTATTTTACATTCATTTTTTTCATTCCTCGAAAATTAAATTTACGTATCCAATATCTGTTTTTTAACAGTGAAATAAAGCTGATTATTAATTAGGCACTTACTATAAAAAAATATTTAGTATTTTAATATATCCAGAAAAATTAAACAATAAAGAAGGATAAAAAGACTTGAACAATAAGACTTTAAAATAAAAATATTACTACAATGGAGATAAAACATGTAGAATTGTTGAGATAGATAAAATATTACAAAAAAAAGCGGTATATAATTACTTTTGGCTCAGAGGTGATGAGAAAAGTTAGAGTGAAAATTGCTTGCATCCCATCTGCTAGTAGCGTGCATTGTAGTTATAAATTTCAGAAAATATGAGACTCGATAAATAACAGAGTTAGTACTTGTATGGACACTCAGTGTGACGGGCTATCTGAATGAAAATTGTACGGGCTATCTGCTCTTTTTTGCATAGCGCAGTTCTTCCAGAAGGACAATGCCTTTTATTTTTACTGCCCGTTATTATAATTTTTTAGTAGAACATGAAGCCCCATCCAGGTACAAATTACAGTTATAGCATTTTTATAATACAATTTTGAGCAACAAGGAAGAAAAAAACAATCATTCAAACAAGTTAGCAATTACTATAAGACCCATTACATTTTTTAATTTTTATATTCTTAAATAACTACAAATTAAAATTGCACATGAATATAAATTCACACAAAAAACGTACTACGAAATTTCATCAAAAACTTTATATGTGTGTTAAAATTAAATAATATAAAATATATTTGTAACATAAAAACACGATTTAATTTTTGTTGTTGTTGGATATCAACAGATCTTGTTTTCCACAAATGAATACCACAATGAGCCCATAAATATGGGAAGCAGCAAGGATTGCATTTATATAGGAGCAAACGTGGAAACATTCGAGTTTTGTACGAGAAAAAAAAAAAGGAAAACTTCCACTATCGATGCTTTTACATACGCCAAAAATCACCATGGGGCCTTCTCATTAACTACAACTATGCAGTCATAGATTCAAATCTTAAATCGCGTGCACGCTAGATACCATTATTTCCAATGGGCCACGAATCTGGCATTATCTGTACCATAAAAACAATTCTTCTGTCTGAATCTAAACAGGATAAGTAAGAAACAATCCCTAAAATTCTTGCAAGTGATAAAATTGAACATTAATCTTACTTAAAAACAAAAATAAAAGATTTTATTTACTCCAAGTGCTTCAGAAATATGATATTCGAGGACTTTGATAAAATGTCTCCACGTTCGTATTCAGTACCTCCACGTTCTTTAGGGAATAGTTATAATTAGCTCTAAAGTAAGTATTCAAGAAAAATTGAAATAAAAATAGCCAAAAATAAAATAGTAATTCTCACTGGAAGTTAAAAAGCAAATAAAATGAAAAATGCCATATATATATAGTATTAAAGGTTATAAAAAATGATAAGATGAATTGACTTTGTTCCTAACATCTTTAAAAATTTGATTTATATATGCTTTAATTAAGGAAAACCAGACAGGTCTTTAAGTATTTAGAATTAAGCCCAGTGTAGAGAAGTAAATATTTAAGTGTCCATTATTAATTTCACATATTAAATATTCTAAACTTTTCCTCGTAATGTTTTTTTCTTTAAATCCATTTTGACATAAATGTTTAATGATTTGTAAACAAACCCTAAAATATTATGATACATTATTTTAAACTTTAAATACGAACTATTATGCTTGGAAAATTAAATTAGTGAAAGCATGATGAATTTGATAATATAATTCAGTGTTCTTGAGCATTTTAATGAATAGTTATAATTAAATCTGGAACAAGCCTATAAGAAAAAAAATGGCTTAATAAGTAAAAGTTAAGGCAGGATATGTGCTTGGTCGTGATTCCGTGTTGTTCATTGATACAACTAAATTATTTCTCAAAGTAAAAACGCGATGTTTAGCTGCCATATTTATTAAAATGTACAAGACAGCACTGACACACATAACTCACAAAACACAATTGTATATCAAATATTTACAAAATCGTCTGAAAAGTCAATTTGTTTAAAATCTTTATACTCCTTACTGCCTGGAACTCTTCTGTCTAATCTGTACCGGTGAAGAGTTAAAAATTTTAATCTGAAACCAAGAAATCTTTCTTTTTGTTTTAAATACAAAATTTCTCAAAATAAGACATATCCAAATATTCACAAATCATTCAAATTTAATATTTGCTTAAGAACTAAATGTTTGATTTGCTCTAAGTACTCCAAAAACACGATGTTCGAATAATCGCATAGAACATTTTCACGTGCTCCAGCATTTCAGTGAATGGTTGTAATTCGCTCGAGAACAGGTCTGCGGAAGAGAAGGAATCAGGAAAGTGGAGATAAAAATAGCCAGAAACGGAATAAAAAAATCTCCCGTTGAAAATAAGAGAAAAAAAGACATCAGAGGAGGAAAAAATTCCATATATCTATATCCTCAGAAAGTCATAAAAGTAGATGGCAGAGAAATGAGGGGAGGTGATCGAGATATACCATCGCAGATTGTTCTAGTTCTTCAAGTCACCTGTCTCCAAAATTTTGAGTGATATGTGACGGTGGATTTTACGTCTATTTGTCTATAGAAGAAAGAAATGGCGTGGTAATTTTTTTTATATATTTGAAATTGTGAGATGCTATTTATAAAGCAGTGGAGTCGATAGTGCACTAAAAAAGAGTTTTGCAGCAGCAAAACGGCAAGAAATGAAAAATGGCTCTTTTACAGATTCGGATGGTTTGATACACGGGATTTGTCACGCGTGGAAAAAAATTGTTTTAAGATTTTGATGTTAGTTTTCATTCTTTGAAATCAATTGTATTTCAGATTCAGAAATAGAAATTAAATACATATATATTACTGGAACCAATGCAGGTTTTACCTTACATTTATTCGATTATTTCATATTACATTTCAAATTTAATAATATTTTCTTGAGACTATTAATTACAATAAGTTTAGTTTTATAAAATAAATAAAAAGAAATATATGTGAGGAATAAAAATAAATTTGTATTTTCCTCTGAATATATATTGCTTACTTGTGGAACCATGTGACTTCAATAAACAAAGAATATTGAGCGAAGAAAAACTTTCTTTGAATTGCATAGCAATGAAACGAAAATGTGTCATCATACCTACAATAATTTAAAATAAAATGTAATGTTTTGTTACTAGCTAAAAAAACTGGATTTAAAAGTTGTTCAGGAAAAAAAAAAAACTGATTTAATGTTTTGTTGCTTAGTTTTTCAAAAACAGGATTTAATGTTTTGTTACATGTTCCTGTTAAAAACCATTAACAAAATATTAAATTCTATTCGAAATAAAGGATTTAATGTTTTGTTATTTAGTTGTTCAAAAAAAAAAAAAAAACGAAATTCATTAAAGTAATAAAATGTAGATATTAAGATATACCCAAATCTCCAAACACAATTGAATTTAATATTTATTAAAAAACTAAATGTTTGATATAATCTAAGTACCCCAGAAACATGATGTTCCAGGAACCGGATAAAACATTTCCACGTCCTCCAAGTATTTCAGTGAATGGTTGTAATTGGCTCGAGAACAGGTCTGTGGAAGAGAAGGAATCAGGGAAAGTGGAGATAAAAACAGCCAAGAACGGAATAGAAAATCTCCCGCTGAAAGTTAGGGAAAAAAAAAGACATCAGAGGAGGGGAAAAAATTCCATATATCTATATCCTCAGAAAGTCATAAAAGTAGATGGCAGAGGAATGAGGGGAGGTGATCGAGATATACCATCGCAGATTGTTCTAGTTTTTAAGTCACCTGTCTCCAAAATTTTGAGTGATATGTGACGGTAGATTTTACGTCGATTTGTCCATAGAAGAAAGAAATGGAGTGGTAACTTTTTTTTTTTTATATTTTAAATTGTGAGGACGCTATTTATAAAGCATTGAAGTCGATAGTGCAATAGAAAGAGTTTTGCAGCAGCAAAAACGGTAACATATGACAAATGGCTCTTTCTCAGATTCGGATGGTTTGATACATGAGATTTGTCCCGTGTGAAAAAAAAAAAATGTTTTAAAGATTTCGATGTTGGTTTTCCTTCTTTGAAATCAATTGTATTCCAGATTCAGAAATAAAATATGAAAAGCATATAATATCCGAAGCAATCCAAGTGTTTCTTTATATTTATTTGTTAATTTCATTTTTACTTTTAAATTTAAAATTATTTTCTTCAGACTATTAATTACAATAATAGGTACATAAATTGTCATAAAATATATGCTTATACAACATGTAAATAGAAAGATAATGAGGAATAAAAAAATGTATATTTCCTTCTTATAATAATTAGTTTACTTATGGAACCATCTAAATTCAATGTTCTTAGTTATTCTTTGAATTGCTTAGTAATAAAATGAAAATTGCATTAAAATGTAATATCTTACCTACATTAATTTAAAATAAATATTGTTTTGTTATTAAGTCTAAAAACAGGATTTTATGTTTTGTTACTTAACTGTTCAAAAACTGAATTTTATGTTTTGTTACTTAGCTGTTCAAAAGACTTGAGTTAATGCTTTGTTAATAATTCTTCAGATAAACGAAATTCATTAAAATAATAAACTGTAGATATTAAAACATACGCCCAATCTTCAAAACTGAATTAAATTGAATATTTTCTTAAAAACTAAATGCTTGATTTGCTCTAAGTTCCCCAGAAAGACGATGTTCCAGGAAGCGGATAAAACATTTCCACGTGCCCGAGTATTTCAGTGAATGGTTGTAATTCGCTCGAGAACAGGTCTGCGAAAGAGAAGGAATCAGGGAAAGTGGAGATAAAAAACAGCCAGAAGCGGAATAGAAAATCTCAAGCTGAAAGTGAGGGAAAAAATTCAACATATATGTATCCTAAGAAAGTCATAAAAGTAGATGGCAGAGGAATGAGGAAGGTGATCGAGATATACCATCGCAGATTGTTCTAGTTCTTCAAGTCACCTGTCTCCAAAATTTTGAGTGAAATGTGACGGTGGATTTTACGTCGATTTGTCTATAGAAGAAAGAAATGGAGTGGTAATTTTTTTTTTATATTAGAAATTGTGATATGATATTTATAAAGCGTTGAAGTCGATAGTGCAATAAAAAGAGTTTTCAGCAGCAAAACGGTAAGAAATGATAAATGGCTCTTTCTCAGATTCGGATGGTTTGATACATAGGATTTGTCAAGCGGGAAAAAAATTATTTTAAAGATTTCGATGTTAGTTCTCATGCTTTGAAATCAATTGCATATCAGATTCAGAAATAAAATATTGAAAATATATATTACAGGCAGCGATGCAGGTTTTTCTTTACATGTATTTAAATTTCATTATACATTTTAAATTTAAAATTATTTTCTTCAGACTGTTAATTACAAAAATTTACACATAATTTCTCAAGAAAAATATTCTTATATAACATATGAATTAAAACATATATGAGGAATAAAATTAAATTTATATTTTTCTCAATATATTAGATTTAATGTTTTGTTACTTAGTTTTCACAGAACAGCATTTAATTTTTTGTTACTTGTGAAACCACGTAACTTCAATATTCTGCCAAGGATGTTTTTTTTTTCAATTGCATAGAAATAAATATAAAAAAAGGGTTGCAACAAAATTTATGATCTTATCTACATTAATTTAAAATAAATAATGTTTTGTTACTAGTTCTAAAAACAGGATTTAATCGTTTGTTACTATTTGCTCAAGACAACTGATATAATGTTTTGTTACTAGTTGTTCAAAAAACGACATTTAATATTTTGTCACTAGTTAAATAAATAATAAACTGGATTTATTTAATTTGTTAATAAATAATTCAAAAAACAAGGTTGAATGTTTTGTTTTTAATTATTCAGAAAAACGAAATTCATTAAAATAATCAAGTGTAGATATTAAGATAGACCCAAATCTTCAAAACTCAATCAAATTGAACATTTACTTTAAAAAACTAAATGTTTGATTTACTCTAAGTACTTCAGAAACACGAGTTAGTGGAACCGGATAAAACTTATCCACGTGTTCAAGTATTTCAGTGAACGGTTTTAATTCGCTCGAGAACAGGTCTGCGGGAGAGAAGGAATCAGGGAAAGTGGAGATAAAAGCCAGAAACGGAATAGAAAATCTCCCGCTGAAAGTGAGGGTAAAAAGACATCAGAGGAGGGAAAAAATTCCATATATCTATATCCTCAGAAAGTCATAAAAGTTGATGGCAGAGAAATGAGGGGAGGTGATCGAGATATACCATCGCAGATTGTTTAGTTTTTCAAGTCACCTGTCTCCACAATTTTGAGTGATATGTGACGGTGGATTTTAAGTCGATTTGTCTATAGAAGAAAGAAATGGAGTGGTGATTTTTTTTTTATATTTGAAATTGTGAGACGCTATTTATAAAGCATTGAAGTCGACAGTGCAATAAAAAGAGTTTTCAGCAGCAAAACGGTAACAATTAACAAATGGTCTTTCCAGATTCGGATGGTTTGATACATGGATTTGTCGCACGTGAAAAAATTGTTTTAAAGATTTCGATGTTAGTTTTCATTCTTTGAAATCAATTGTATTCAGATTCAGAAATAAAATGTTGAAAATATATAATATCGGAAGCAATCCAAGTTTTTCTTTAAATTTAAAATGTATTATGATATTTACGAATAAATATAAAACTATTTTCTTCAGACTATTAATTACAATAATAGATACATAATTTGTTCTAAAAATTTTCTTATATAACATATAAATAGAACGATGTATGGGGAATAAAAATAAACTTATATTTTCCTATGGATATATATTGTTTACTTGTGGAACCCCTAAATTCAATATTCTTAGTTATTTTTTTTTTTATTTAGCAGCGGAGATTGGAAGGGGTCTGATGGCCGAGGGCTAACGCTGCAGCTCTTACCAAGGTTTAAGATACTTACCGGCGATTCAAGGATGTTTTAATGGTTCAGAATACGCTTTAAATAGTAGGTCGCGGTCTAATAGGATCACAAAATGTTGCGGAGATTTTATTGTTAATCCACGTCCGTAGTTTATCTTCCAACTACACTCATTTCCTGGGTAGAGCTAATGAGTTTAGCTGTGCAGCGCTTGCCTTAGGACATTAGCCAGCTGCATTAGAACAAAAAATAAAAATAAATATTTCTGCAGAAATTTAAATAAGTATATAAAAACAGCTGTAAAATTTAAAAAAAGAAATTAATGTCATGCGAAGAAATCTTGTTTTTTTTTTTTTTTTTTTTAAATACCAATTCTTTAAAATAATAAAGAGTAGATATTAATACATATCACAACTCAATCAAATTGAATATTTACTTAAAAACTAAATGTTAGATTTTACTCTAAGTACTTCAGAAACACGAGTTAGAGGAACCGGATAAAACATTTCCACGTGCTCGAGTATTTCAGTGAATGGTTGTAATTCGCTCGAGAACAGGTCTGCGGAAGAGAAGGAATCAGGGAAAGTGGAGATAAAAAATAGCCAAAAACGGAATAGAAAATCTCCCCTGAAAGTGAGGGTAAAAAAAGACATCAGAGGAGGGGAAAAAATTCCATATCTATATCCTCAGAAAGTCATAAAAGTAGATGGCAGAGGAATGAGGGAGGTGATCGAGATATACCATCGCAGATTGTTCTAGTTTTTCAAGTCACCTGTCTCCACAATTTTGAGTGATATGTGACGGTAGATTTTAAGTCGATTTGTCTTTAGAAGAAAGAAATGGAGTGGTGATTTTTTTTTTTTATATTTGAAAATGTGAGACGCTATTTATAAAGCATTGAAGTCGATAGTGCAATAAAAAGAGTTTTGCAGCAGCAAAACGGCAAAGGAATGACAAATGGCTCTTTCTCAGATTCGGATGGTTTGCTCCATGGGATTTGTCGCGCGTGAAAAAAAATTGTTTTAAAGATTCCGATGTTAGTTTTCATTCCTTGAAATCAATTTTATTCCAGATTCACAAATGAAATATTTAAAATATATATTACTGGAAGCAATCCAGGTTTTCCTTATATTTATTCGTAAATTTCATATTGTATTTCACATTTAATTTTTTTCTTCAAACTATTAATAACATAAATAGATACATAATTTTTCATAAAAAATAAGCTTACGTAATATATAAATAGAAATATATGTGAGGAATAAAAATATATTTATATTTTCCGCTCAATATATATAATACTTGTACTCCGCTCAATATATGTAATATGTTTACTTGTGGAACTATGAAAACTTGAATATTATTAGTCTTTTATTGAATTGCATAGTAATAAAATGAAAATTGCTCGAAAATATGTTATCTTACCTACATTAATTTAAAATAAGATTGAATGTTTCATTACTAATTGTTCAAAAACTGGATTTAATGTTTTGGCACTAGTTGTTCAAAAAACTGGATTTAATGTTCAAAAAACTGAATTTAATGTTTTGGCACTAGTTGTTCAAAAACTGGATTTAATGTTTTGGCACTAGTTGTTCAAAAAACTGGATTTAATGTTTGTTATAAAAATCTGTTTCTAAGATTTCAATGTTACTTTTCGTCTTTGAAATCAATTGTACTCCAAATTAAGAAATAAAATATTAAAAACATATAATACTTGGAGCAATACAGCTTTTATTTTTCAATTTAAAATGTGGTATGATATTTACGAATACATATAACATTAATTTCTTCAGACTATTAATTACAGTAATAGATACATAATTTGTCAAGAAAAGTAAGCTTACTTAATGTATAAATAGAAATATATGTGATAAATAAAAATACATTTATACTTTCCTCTCAATATATATTGTTTACTTGTGGAACCATGTAACTTCAATATTCTTAGATTTTCCTTAAATTGCAATGGATGGCTAGCGATTTGTCTATTGGTACCACAGGCTTCAGGTTGGAATCTTGGCGGTGGCATGGATGTTTGTTAATGGTTCGGAATCCACGTTAAACTCTAGGTCACGGTCTGTTTAGTACTCATGTGAACAAGATGACCGTGGAGTGACAAACCAAACTTTTAATTCCATGATAATAAAACGAAAATTGCTTGAAAATGTGTCATCTAATCTAAATTAATTTAAAATAAAATTTAATGTTTTGTTACTAGTTGTTCAAAAACTGGAATTAATGTTTTTTTACTAATTGTTAAAAAAACGGGATTTAATGTTTTGTTACTGGCTGTTTAAAAAACAGGATTTAATTATTCTGTTACTAATTAATTCAAAAAACCAGATTTAATATTTTGTCAGTAATTATTAAAAAATACGAAATTCATTAAAGTAATAAAGAGTATATATTAAGACACACCCCAATCTTCAAAACTGAATCAAATTGAACATTTACTTAAAAAAAAAAACTAAATGTTTGATTTACTCTGAGTACTGCAGAAACACGATGTTCGACCGGATAAAACATTTCCACGTGTTCAAGTATTTCAGTGAACGGTTGTAATTCGCTCGAGAACAGGTCTGCGGGAAAGAAGGAATCAGGGAAAGTGGAGATAAAAAATAGCCAGAAATGGAATAGAAAATCTTCCGCAGAAAGTAAGGGAAAAAAAGACATCAGCGGAGGGGAAAAAAATTCCATATATCTATATCCTCAGAAAGTCATAAAAGTAGATGGCAGAGAAATGAGGGGAGGTGATCGAGAGCTATACCTTCGCAGATTGTTCTAATTTTCAAGTCACCTGTCTCCAAAATTTTGAGTGATATGTGAGGGTGGATTTTACGTCGATTTGCCCATAGAAGAAAGAAATGGAGTGGTTTTTTTTTTTTTATATTTGAAATTGTGAGACGCTATTTATAAAGCAGTGGAGTCGATAGGGCAATAAAAAGAGTTTTGCAGCAGCAAAACGGCAAGAAATGACAAATGGCTCTTTCTCAGATTCGGATGGTTTGATACATGGGATTTGTCACGCGTGAAAAAAAATTGTTTTAAACATTTGGATGTTTAGTTTTCATGCTTTGAAATCAATTGTATTTCAGATTCAGAAATGAAATTTTGAAAATATATATTGCTGGAAGCAATCCAGGTTTTACTTTATATTTATTCGTAAATTTCATTTTTAATGTTTATTACTAGTTGCTCAAAAACTGGATTCAATAGTTTGTTATTAGTTGTACAAAATCTCCATTTAATGTTTTGGTTTCATCTGAAATATTAATGTGTGTTATTAAGAATTATTTTTAATAAATATATCGAGCAATTGTTTTACATAAACATACAAATAAAAATGATTAATTTTAAACATAAATTTAAACAAATGTGTTTAATGAAAAAAAACAACCAAATTATTAATTGTCATCAATAGTTTTATTAAACAATGTTTGCTTTAAGCTAAATGTATAATAGATAATATGCTTATTAAATGGCAAGACAAAAACATGGAATTTTTCAAAAATATTTCCTTAAGTTGATGAGAGATAAAAGTAAATAAAGATTATGTGTATGCCAATGTTTTTTTTTTACTTTTACAATACCATTTTAAAATGTTCTTTCTAAATTTCATAATTGTATGTCTTTTATTTCCTGAATATCTTTATTTATTTAGATTTATCACAAAACTTTGTAATATATAACACGTCTTAAGATAAATAAGACGTAATTAATATTGAAGACATAGTTTATTATATGCAAAAATGCATAATTACAAGCAACATCATTTTTTCAAAATTAAAAGGATAGAATGTTTATTCTCCTTAAAAACTCTTAGAATTATACATCAAAGGAAATGGTAGTCAAACAAAAGATGTTGTACCATAGATAATCTGTATTTTGATGATACCTGACCATACCTGATCACACCTGATACCTAACCATAGATAATCTGTAATATATCCACCAATTATTTGAATTATAAAAGATGTTTCAAATGAATTAAAACTTTTAAAAATATTTAAATTGAAAAATAATATGACTGAAGAAGTTTATGAAAAATTTTTGAAATATCTTTACATAATTTTTATCACACGTAAATCTCACAAAGAAATATCACGCATAACCTCTTTTTCGATACAGTGGCATGCACATTTGCATAATTTAATACTTTCGCAAATGTGTTAGCGATAATAAAAAAAAAAAGCTTCAATATGAAAACAATTTAGATATTAATGAATCAAATTGTATATCGCACAACTTTATTCATGGTTTAAAGGCAACACATAAATCCTATGAAAACTGTATTGTTTAAAGATTCCTCGCGAAAAAATTTAGGATGCTCTGTTATCTTATTTGCATAATATGGCATTCCTACTTCATACATATTTTACACATTAAACCTTTCGTCTTTTTATAAATTTATTTAAATACTACAATTCACTTGTAGTAAGACGCTGGAAAAAACCCTCTCGGGTTTATTTTAAACAGAAATACTTAATATTCAGTCTTTGTTTATTTTACAGTGAATTAGATCAAAATGCATTGAAGTAAAATGCAGAATTAAGAAACACCGTTGAAGGTAATTTATACAAATAATCGACGTTTTGAATTGCAAAATGTGGATTTAAACTCAATAACACATTTGATACATAAAGCATATTTTGAATGTAATTCACAAGTAAATTTATGTCATTTGTGTTTCAGAATCATAACTGACCTACGTGAAAAGATTTCTTTGATTTGCATAATTAAGTTTTCGTTATTTTTGTTAAACTAGACATTTCCATATTTTATCTCGGATATTTAATTCAGAAATAAAGCTTCCTAACTTGCGGAATTAAAATACCATTTTTGGTTAAACAAAGAATTTTTGGTCAATATTTCTAAAATATTATAAGTAAGCACAAAATTAAAGTTTTTAAATTCAAATGCAATTTAGATTTATTTAAATATAAAAATTTTGTTTTCATAAATATATTTTATGTAAATTATACAGTAAAAATAAGACATCTGATAGAAAAAGTTCTTTATTTTGTTATTGTTCGAAATTAGATGTGATAACAAATATCAATTTTTGCAACGAAATATTGCTATTTGCAATAAATATGTTTCAATAATTTTACTGTACTACAGTAGATTATTTACATTCGCATTCATGCCAATAGGATGCTTTAAAAACTCTGGTCGATTTCAATTTTTTACATTTTAATACTTTATATTTAAAAAAAAAAAAGTAATTAAAAAAAGTCTAAAACTTGCATCAATATGGTATTTTTATGTAATTCCACTTTAGTTCAAATTAATGAAACTGAAAATCTATAAGAACAAAGCATGCGAATATTTAGCAACTATATTCATTTAGAGACGCTACATATTAAAAAATAAATGCCTACTGATTATATATTAAGTACACATATATTTCCACAAAAATATTTTTAAATTTTAAATAGCAGACGTAAAATAAAATCTTAAATGTTTTTTTTTTTCTGTTCCATCATAATATCCATGCACATCAACTCATTAATTATCATTTTAAAAAAAACTGTGTTAAAATAAAATTCTACAATGATTTTGTGTCAACGAAGGATATTATATCATATATAAACATATTTTTATGCTTCATATATCCACTAATTATTTAAATTATAAGATATGTTTCAAATAAATTAACAATTTTAAAAATATTTAATTTGAAAAATTTTATCACTGAAGAAGAAAGTTAATAAAATAATTTTGAAATATATTTACATAATTTTTATCACACGTTCATCTCAAAAATAAATATCACGCATAACCTCTTTTTCGATACAGTAGAAATGATCATATATGCATAATTTAATACTTTCGCAAATGTGTTAGAGATAACAAAGAAATCTTCAATATGAAAACAATTTAGATATTAATGAATCAAATTGCACAACTTTATTCATAGTTTAAAAGGCAACACATAAATCCTATGAAAACTGTATTGTTTAAAGATTCCTCGCGAAAAAATTTGGGATGCTCTGTTATCTTATTTGCATAATATGCATTCTACTTGAGAATTCATACATATTTTACACATTAAACATTTCGTCTTTTTATAAATTTATTTAAATACTACAATTCATTTGTAGTAAGACGCTAGAAAAAAGTTCTCAGTTTATTCTAAACAGACGTACTTGGTATTCAGTCTTTGTTTATTTTACAGTGAATTAGATCAAATGCATTGAAGTAAAATGCAGAATTAAGAAACACAGTAGAAGGTAATTTATAGGAATAATCGACATTTTAAATTGCAAAATGTAGATTTAAACTTAATAACCCATTTGATACACATAGCTTATTTTGAATATTATTCACGATTAAATTTATGTCATTTGTGTTTCAGAGTCATAACTGACCTACGTGAAATGATTTTTTGATTTGCATAATTAAGTTTTCGTTATTTTTGTTTAACCAGACATTTCCATATTTTATTTCGGATATTTATTTCAGAAATAAGGCTTCCTAACTTTAGGAATTAAAATATCATTTTGGTTAAACAAAGAAATTTTGAGTAGTGTTTTTAAAATATTATAAGAACAAAGTTTAAGTTTCTGAGTTCAAATGTATTTTTGAGTTGTTTAAATGTAAAAAAATATTTTGTCAGCATCAATATATTGCATGTAAATTCTATGTTAAAATTGGAAAATCTGATAGAAAAAGTGCGTGATAATTTTATTTTGTTTGGCAATAGAAGCGAAAACAAATAGTAATGCATTGCTATTTGTAATGAATATCTTTCAGAAATTTTACTGTACTATATATTATTTAGGGGCGTGATGGTCGAGTAACTAGCGCTCTGGCACTTGGTGTCACAGGCTTCGGGTTCGAGTAACGGCGGTGCCATGAATATTTTAGTAGTACAGAATCCCTTCTAAACTGTAGGTTCCAGCCTAATATGACTATTGGGCGTACCTGACGACCCTACCCCGTAAAAAAGGAAATTATCTCCTGCCTCGAAATCTGCCTGTAGACAGACGGCCCTGGCCCACCATAGTGCAATGAAGATCGGTTTGGTTTTTCGCTCTACAATCATCTTGTGCAAACGAGCGCCTACAGTTTAAAGTGGATTGCGAACCACTAACAAACACCGATGCCACTGCCAGGATGCCAGGATTCGAACCTTAAGCCTGTGATATCAAAGGTCAGAGCTCTAGGCAATGAAGAATAAGATATATTATTTACAACCGCATTCATGCCAACAAGGTACTTTAAAAACTCTAATAGATTTCAATTTTCTTCTGTACTTTACATTTAAAATCCTTGATGTAATTTTATACTTTACACTTCATGTAATTTGAAATAAATCTATAAATTACATCAAGATGTTCTTTTATGAAATCCCACTTTAATTAATAAAATTAAAAAAAACTATAAAAACTAGACATGGAAATCTTTAGCCACTAGATTTATTGAGAGATTTTGCAAATGCAAAAAATAAATGCATACTTTTCATATATATTATACACTTATACGATATAACAAAAGCATTTTGTTATTTAAATTGCTTACATTAAAGGAATTGTTGAATGTTTTTTTCTATTCCCTTCCGCCACAATATCCATGAACGTCAATGCATGCATCATTTTTTTTTATTTCTATTAAAACAACATACTACAATGATTTTTAACAGTACAGAAGCCATGTATTTTAATCAAAAATATATTTTTTTGTATGTCAGATAAACTCAGTCAGCCTATATACTCTTAAAATCTCTAATTTTGAAATTTGCTAAAAAAAAAAAAAGCTTTAACTATTTAAATTGGAAACATACTAAATCTACTCTATCAATTTTCATAGGACTGTGTTTTGATGCTTCACACGAAGAATATCTGATTTATAGCCATATGAACAATGTATGATATATGGTCATTGCCTTTAGGCTCATCAATGCAATCTTGAACGAGGTGTTAAAATATTGATTTGGAACTCAGCCATGACTTGAGACATTACTTATTTTTTTCAAATGGTACAGATATAAATATTTTAAATCGTTATTAAGATATTAAAAATAATTGAGTAATTTTTATTTCTAGTTGCAATCTTTTCATATGATCTCGAAACCAATACATTTTCACGTATTTATGTCGGTAGACACAACTTTAAAATGAGCGAATAGTGTTTTAAATGACATTATTGAGAACTTTCAAAAGCAATTTTTTGCTAATTTGCTGTCATATGTATGGAAACCTAGAAAACTGCAACTTGGTAGAACAATTTTTAAATGAAAAACTTTGTTCATAATAATTGGCTCATATTTTTTAAAGCCATCAATGGAATCAAAAATTCCTCTTCTTGCAAGCTAGAGCGGCCTGATGGCCAATTGGCTAGCGTTCTGGCCTTTGGTATCATAGGCTTCAAATCCTGGCGATGACATGGATGTTGATTAGTGGTTCAGAATCCACGTTAAACGTATGCCCCAATCTAATTTGACTAAAGTGTGCACAAAATGACAGTAGATCAACCAATCAAACCTTCATTGGCACGGCAACCTCGTTGTGGGCCAAGGCCGTCTGCTTACCGGCAAATAATTACTGGCAATTCTAAATATCCTAAAGTGTGCACAAAATGACCGTAGAGCGAAAAGCCAAATCAAATATTGCAAGTTCAATAATAATATGAAAAATATTTCAAATTTTTCAGAATATTTGGATATAGATGATCTTTAACCTTCTATCTTGGGCGCTGAACGGAATTATGTAAGGCATTTTTTTTTTTTTTTTTTTTTTGTTAGAAAGAGCAAATAATAAAATGATATTTATAATGATAAATATTTAGACTTATTTGATATTGAGTTAAATTTATCAGAAATACATAGTAGAATATTTATTAGTATTTATATTCCATTATTTTAATCTTTTGGTTGATTTAGGTGTGACTTTCGTTAGGAATGAGAATAAATCTTCTAACCACCAAATTGTTTTAAGAAGTGAAATGCTCATTATAGAAAGTGAAGAACTTTTTTTTTCAAAAAATAATTTATTTTCACTGCCATTTACCGTTTCAAGGATTTATTTTTAAATTTACCTTTTTATGTATTTTTATAAACTTTTTTTTTTTTTTTGTAAAAGCTTTAAGAAAGTCTTATAAAATACAGGTTACCTTTTCACCAGTAGTTTTTCTCATTTCGAGTCTAAACAAAAACGGAAATACTCGAACCCAATAAAAGTATAATAGTAAAAAACCTTTCAACGGATGAATTAAATGACAGGAAAAAAAAAGTATCGCCATTCATTTTCTAAAATCAACTTGGAAGTTGCGATCCTGGGTATCAAACAAAGATATCCGGTTGAATAGTTCTTCATTTATACGAGATCCCAACTAAGAGTTCAGCGAGTGGTGCTCTGCATTCATGCTTGATCGGAAATTCGTCTCACGCATCTGGCAACAGCCTCATGGGCTGCCCAATTACCAATAAAGTAGTATTCGTTCGGAAAGCTTGGATAAAAGATATCCTTAACACTCAGTTAGAAAATTTCAAAAAAAAAATGATTGGAAAAGGGAAAAGGTTCGTACGCATTTTGTTTTGTATATTTTTCCTTTTTCCTTTAAAAAAGATTCAAAAGAATTGAATGCAACTACAAAATCCAAAGCAAAATTGCTACGGGGTTGAAATCGTGAAGTTACAACAACAATTGTTTAAATTTCTAATTAGTTGTTAAACTAATTTTGATACTTCTTTTAAATCTTGCCGTCGTTACGTTTTAGAATGTTGATTTTTTTTTCAGGTGGGGGATTTAAACATGTAATTAGTGATAACAAGGTGTTCGTTAAAAAATAAACACTGTAAATGTTCTTATGCAAAATTAAATCGTTAACCTTTTTTTTTTTTCAGAGTGCTCAACATCTTTTTGATTGCATGTACTTTTAATAACATTTAACAATTGCCGTATTTTTAGTTTCAAACATTTGAAATAAAATTTTGCATCTGTAGCATTTATGATATATCGATAAAAATAAATTATCACAGTTCTATGCAAGGTTTTTGTTAAAGTGTCAGTAAAACTTAAAATTTTTATTAGAAAATAGTAAAGTTACATAAGCATATTATTTTTAAATCGTGATATTGTCTTGTTTATCTAATCTTTTACTTGGAACTTTATATTATAAAAATTTCATACAAAATAAATCATGCCAACAATGGCCAACTCATGCCAAATTGAAGTATCTTCGTGAAAAATTATAAATCCCCATAAAAACCTCCATAAATGTCCTTATATTTTTTGAAACATATTCAAATGTTCTCGTTAGTATGTTTGTATTAACATATATAAAATTAAAATAACTTTCAAAAGATTCAAATGAATTGAATGCAAGTACAAAATCCAACACAAAATTGCTACAGGGTTGAAATCGTAAAAAGTTACAGCAGCAGTTGTTTAAATTTCTAATTAGTTGTTAAACTAATTTTGGTGGTACTTTTTAAATCTTGCTGTCGTTACGTTTTAGAATGTTGACTTTTTTTTTTTTTTTTGGGGGGGGGAGAATTTAACATGTAATTAGTGATAACAAGGTGTTCGTTAAAAAATATAACATTGCAAATGTTCTTATTGAAATAAATCCTTATCCTTTTTTTTTTTTTAGAGGGTGAGAGTAAAATCTTTGTTTGCCTGTACTTTTAATTGTGGCATTTTATAATTAATGTATTTTTAGTTTCAAACATTTGAAATGTAGTTCTGAAATTGTAGCATTTATGATAGATCGATAAAAATATACGATCATTGCCTATACAAGGGTTTGGTTACAGCGCTCATTAAAAATTAAAAATTTTAATTAGAAAATTGTATAGTTACAAAAGTAGATTATTTTAAAATCGTTATATCATTTTGTTTATCTAATATTTTACCTTAAGCTTTTATTATAAAAATTTCATACAAAATAAATCACACCAACAATGGCCAACTCATGCCGTGTCTTCGTAAAAAAAAAAAAATAAATCACCATAAGAAAAACCCATACAAGTTCTTATATTTTATTAAACATATTCAAATGTTTCTTTAATATATTTTTACTAATATATATACAATTAAAATCACTTTAAAAAAAGATTCGAAAGAATTGAATGCGAGTACAAAATCCAACGCAGTATTGCTACTGCGTTGAAATCGTAAAGTTACAACAACAATTGTTTAAATTTCTAATTAGTTGTTAAACTAATTTTGGTACTTCTTTTAAATCTTGCTTTCGATACGTTTTAAAATGTTGACTTTTTAGGGGGATTTAAACAAGCAATTAGCGATAACAAGGTATTCGTTAAAAAATATAACATCATCATTTTTTTCAGAGGGTTGAATTAACATATTTTGTTTGTTTGCACTTTTAATTATGGTATTTAATAATTAGGATACTTGCAAATTGCAAAACTGCATTTCAAATCTTTGAAACTAAAAGATTTGAAATGCAGTTTTGCAAATGTAGCAATGATATGTCGATAAAAATAGATTATCATGGCTCTATGCAAGATTTTAGTTAAAGTGTCCATTAAAACTTTAAAATTTTGATTAGAAAATAGTATAGTTACGTAAGATTATTTTAAATCGTGATAGCATTTTGTTTGTTAATCTTTTACCTTAAGTTTTTTTTTTTATTATAAAAAAATCATTATTATGCAAAATTCCCGCCAACAATTGCCACGCAGAATTGAAGTATCTTCGTGAAAAACATTATAAATCCCCGTAAGAAAAACGTGTCCTTATATGTCAAATGTCGTATGTTATATGAAGCATAACATGTCATATATTATGAGACATGTTCTATTGTTTTCTTAAAGATGTTTTTTTTTTTTTTTTACTATAATATATAAAATTAAAATCACTTTCAAAAAGTTAGGAATTTCATTAAAGGTTTTTAAACAAAAATATAGAATTTTATGATTTATTTTCTCAAAAATATATATAAAATTAAATAAATTACTTATTGTCAATGTTTTAAATTTGGTAGGATTTTTACATTTGAATTGTTAATTCAATGTATGAATTTCTGGGAAATTATCTTTTTTTAATTTAAGATTGACAATTATAAAGTTTTGATTATATTGTACTAAATAAAAAGGAATTTATATAGTACTCATGGTTATTAAAATGACAATCTGTCATTTATAATTGAAATTTCTGTTTAAGACTTCAATAAAATAATTTAAATGCATAAAATGTTTGCAAAAAATTATCTTATATAGTTATAATTTCTTAATAAAAGTTTTTTACAGAATTCTAAGAAATGAACAAGATATTAATATTTCGGTGAAATATTCTTTATTGCTAAAAATAACCTTTTCAGTTCAATGAGTCTTTTATGCATACAGATATCCATGAAAAAGTTTTTGAGAAACATATTTACACATCAGATTCTAATGCAATACCTGATACGTGTAAATTTCTCGAAATAAACAGCATTTCTTAGAATTTATAAATCTTTTAATAAATATACAGAACCGTGCATCTTAACAAGTCTTTTTCAAAGAAATTATTGGGTTATAATAAAATTTCTTATGTAGGCTTAGTGTATGTTTAAATGTATTTCTTCCATTTTCATTCCGATTTAAAAACTGAATAGCAAAAAAAAAAAAGTGAAATTTCAGATTTAAACTTTGATAAATTTATTCCAGTACAAAACATCATAAAATCAAAAATATTTTGTATCAAATTATAATGTAAAATTCGCTTTAATTTCGATATTTCAAAATAGTCTTTCATTTTATTGTGCGATTTTGACGAGACTGTTTTATGACTTTGTTAAAAGAAAGATTAAAGATTTGAAGGCGAAATAGCAATAAATGAAAATAATGAAATATATGAATAGTTTAAAAAAATCGTGTTAATTAAAAATGTTCTTTTTTGTGATTGTTTTTAATTACTAGAAAATTATTTCTGATCAACTTAAGTCTTTGCATTCTTAACTTGTTGTGCATATTTTTATTTTTATTTTACTGTGAAATTTATTTTTACTTGTTTTCATTTAAGTGATAAGTGAAATTTGAATACTGTGAATTTTCATATTTAAAACACGCCAACTTATTTAAAAATATTAATCCAGTTTATATTGAAACTTCTGCAAGAATGAATGTTTTACCACATTTCCTATCACGTAAAAGCATTAAATTTATAACTTAAAAACATTTTCAATTAAGTGTTTTTAAATGTTTGAGTTTTAATCTTAAATTAACACATATAAAATATTTTCTCTATATTCTGATGTATCCAATTTAATATCAACTCGTAAAAAATATGTGAAGAAGCTTGCATCTTATTTTTACATTTATCAATTAGAAATAAAAAAATGATTTAATTATTAATAGATATATTTAATTTTAAGCATACATATCTCCGCATGGATGTGCGCCTATTTCTGCCGAAACAAATGCGAAGTGGAAATCTTAAAGCAATTCAATATATCCATATTGATTATGCATAATAAAATGCATCTTTATGGTTTAAAAATTTCGTGTTTATGCTTATCTTTTTTTTTTTTCACCTTCAAAATGTCTGAATTTTCTTTTTGGCAAAACGTTTTTTAGAGTGCAAATAATATATATCAGTACACATCTCATAGTTTAGAAAAATAAAATCTTGAACAATTAATACATTAAAAAATTAAAAAATTGTAATGCAGGAGGTTTTCATATTGTTAGTAAAACTATAAAACTATATTTTCTGAAAATTATTACTTCTATAATTAAATATAATAAAGCTTTTTAATATATTTAATTTTATTTTTAAATTTTATTTTTTTTCTTGTGTCTAAATTTCATAATTTATCTATACTACATATATCTTTCAATGTATGTATATATTAAAGAGTTTTTTTGTATGATTAAAATGTTTCTGAAATAGTCTTCTTAAATTAATGGTAAAATCACGTTTTAAATTACTTTCCTATGCTCATAAATTGATACTATATATTATATGGCGTTCATACTGTAAACGTTTTGTAATGAAAATATTTTTTTTTTTATTTTATAACTTATTTATTTTTATTAATAGCAAATCAAAACTAAGAAGTTAAAAAAAAAAAAAATTGTAAATGCATTTAATCTTTTATATTGATACTTAATTGTAAATAATGCATAAAAAAATTATTTCATTTAGATTTTATAATTTAAACTTTCAAAACCATTACAGCATGGTTCAAATTACAAAACAGTGATATAAACTATTGTATTTATTTTATATTTTTGGAATAATGAATTATATATTTAATTATCAAGCAATTCTATTATGCATAGTAAATATAAACTATAAATGATAACAAACAATGAATTCCATGTTTTTTCAGTGTTTAGAAATTTAAGTATATATTTATTATAGAGTTTATTTTTCTGTCAAATATCAAGTTTAATTACTACTTTTAATTAATACACAAAATCAATGAACTTTTCTCTGATACTGAAAAAGTTAAGCAACGAGAGTATATGCAATCATTCATATTTCAAATAGTGGGCAGAGATCTTTTGTATAATTAGATCATATATTTAGGGCTGACTGAATTTTCATTTAAAATTTATGTATTTTTAATGGTTTATTATGAATAAATTGATGTTCGAAATTTATTGATTTTATACAATAAAATAATTATACTTAATGTCCAAATTTATGAGATTCATTCCGTAAGCACTAGGCATCTTGGCAAAAATTTTGAATACAACATGAAAATATATGTTGGTATCCGTCCAAAAATTCATACAATATGTTAAAGTATGACTTTATTGTTTTTAATTTAATTTAATGAGAAAATTACAATTTTATTATTTCTAAATACAAACACAGAAATTGATTAATTCAGGAAAGTCAATAAAAACATTGGACACATTTTATTTAATTTTGTTTTCGATATTAATTTTCTTAAGAACATTGCTCTTTATTTCTCACTTTCATGAAAAACTAAAGAAATATTTATTTCTTAAATAATCGTGAACCACATAGTAGGTTATTTACATATTTTGTACTATTTTAACATCTTTTAATATACTTGGTCAATTTGGATATGTATTATTTACAACTAATTTAAAAAGCATGAACATGTTCTGTTTGTTTTATGCATTTAGTAGCTAATTATCCTGCTAAGGACCACTTATTATTATTTTTCTCTAAAAATCTGGAAGAGAAATTAAAGGTTAAACTCAAACAAAATCTGTACTATATTTAAATTATTTTCAAGTATGAATATGACTAAAACCAAAATAAAGTTCAAAATTTAAACTCAAGAATTCGGTTTCAAAAATATTTAATTTTTCTTCCAATTAGTAGAATAAATATTTTGAAAGATAATTTGGGAAAAAAAATTAATATTTCTTTCTAACATTTTTTTTTAGAGTGAGAAACATAATAAACTGTTTGCCAATGAATCGAATTTTTTTTTAATAATTTAATACATTTCGTTAATTATTGAATTAATCAAATTTCCGAATTCCCCGAAAAAGAATTAATTGAAAAAATGAATTCCTGGAAAAATCAAGAGAATAATTAAAATTAAATAATTGCAGGCTCTTCTTTCATTCTCACTTCGTTGGAACTTAACTTATTTAAATGCTAATTGTATTAACTCAGCACAGAACATCGATAAATCCCAAACACTCAGTGGCGAATAGCGTGACTCGAATCACAATTTTCTTGTAATTATCATTAAAAACAGGAACAGTTAATGAAGTGACCCATCATTAATTCAAGAACCAGTGCTTGGAAGAAGCATAATAAACATCTGGGCAGGAAAAAAATAATAAAATAAGGGAAAAGCTTAAAACCTTGACTGTTCGGCTACGGGTGCGTGACGCGCTTCTAATGAGCAAAATAGGTGAAAGAGAAGAGACTTTAAAAAAATGTGCAATTCTTCAGATGGTTCTTTGTATTCTCCGAGGAAAAAGAGACATCACTTGCTTACTTATTTTTATTGCATTGGAGTAAAGTGAGGAGAAAGCAGAAAAGGTTGTAAACAAAAAGAGGTTATTTCATTAACATATTTCATTTTTGGTCCAGACATTTCTTGAAAGTGAAAATATTTATAGTAACGTAGCTGTTGAGAGGAGAAAATTTATATCCCTTGAAATATGATGTCTTTACTTTGGTTTAAGCGGCTTAGAACAAAAATATTTTTTTTTTTTTTTTTAATTTGTATATAAATTTTTAAAGAATTATAAACATACGAGACAACTAGACATTAATTTTGTATATGGACTGTATAAATTTTTTATTATGGACGAACATTTTCTTAAGATGCAGATGTTATATGTGCCCAAGAAATAAAAAAAAAAATCAATATAGGCTTTAAAAAAATAATATAAGATTCAAACTTGCATAATACATTATTTTTAAAAATATGGTTCAAATCGTACTTTTAATAAGGAAAATTTTTATTTCATTATTTCTAAGTACAAAAACAGAAACTGAATAATTCGGAAAAGTCAATAAAAATATTGGACATACTTTATTTACATTTCTATTTTAATTTTCTTGACAGCATTGCTCTTTATTTTCACTTTCATATAAATATGAGAAATATTTATTTCTTAAGATAATCACAAACCTCCAACATATCTGAATATACATGGCCAACTTTAATATGTATTATTTAAAACTAATTTAAAAGCATGAACGTGTTCAGCTTGTTTTATGTATTTATTAAGTAATTATCCAGATAATAACCACTTGCAATTATTTTCCTCTGAAAATCTCGAAGTAAAATTTAAGGTTAAACACAAACTTAAACTTGTTCTGCGTTTAAATTATTTCTTTAAATGTAAATATGACTAAAAGAAAAATAGAATTCAAAATTGAAACTCTAGAATTTGGTTTCCAAAAATATTTAATTTTTTCTTCCAATTAGTAGAATAAATATTCTGAAAGATAATTTGGGAGAAAAAAATTAATATTTCTTTTTAACAATTTTTTTCAAAAATGTGGAGAATAATGAACTGTTTGCCAATGATTCGATTTTTTTTTAATAATTTAATAAATTTCGTTAATTATTGAATTAATCAAATTTCCGAATACCCCCAAAGAATTAATAATTAATTGAAAATAGAATTAATTGAAAAAATTAATTATCGGGAAAAATCCAACATAATAATTAAAATTAAATAATTGCAGGCTCTTCTTTCCTTCTCCATTCGTTGGAACTTAACTTATTTAAATGCTAATTGCATTAACTCAGCACAGAGCATCGATAAATCCCAAACACTCAGTGGCGAATAGCGTGACTCGAATCACAATTTTCTTGTAATTATCATTAAAAACTGGAGCAGTTAATGAAGTGACCCATCGTTAATTCAAGAACCAGTGCTTGGAAGAAACATAATAAACATCTGGGCAAGAAAAAAAAAAAATGAAATAAGGGAAAATCTTAAAACCTTGTCTGTTAGGCTACGTGTGCGTGGCGCGCTACTAATGAGCAAAATAGGTGAAGAGAAGAGACATTAAAAAAATGTGCAATTCTTCAGATGGTTCTTTGTATTCTCCAAGGAAAAAGAGACGTCACTTGCTTACTTATTATTTTTATTTCAATGAGGTAAAGTGAAAATGAGGAGAAAAGCCTGCAAACAAAAAGAGGTTATTTAATTAACATATTTCATTTTGTTCCAGACACTTCTTGAAAGTGAAAATATTTATAGCAACGTAGATGTTGAGAGGAGGAAATTTATAATTCTTGAAATATGATGCCTTTACTTTGGTTTATGTGGCTTGGAACAAAAATATTTTTTTCTTTTAAATTATACCATTTTCTGAAGGACTGTTAACACTAGACAACAATTTTGTATATAGACTGTGTCATTTTTTTATCAAGGGTGAAAATTTTCTTAAATGATGCAAATCTTATATGTAAATAAAAGATAAAAATTTTCAATATATTCTCTTTAAAGCAAATATGCAGAAATATACTATATAGACAGACTATGTAATATATATTGACTTGCATATATACTTTCAAATATTGTCCTCCTTCATTGGCGCAGCTGCCTGATGGCGAATTGGCTAGAACTCTGGCTTTTGGTACCCTAGATTGGTATGGATTTGTTAACTAATTATTTTGTTAATAATCAACTTAAAATTATTTTTCTCTAAAAAAATCTGAAGAGAGATTAAAGGTTAAACACAAACAAAATCTTTACCATGTTTAAATTATTTTCAAGTATGAATATAACTAAAACCTAAATAAAATTGAAAATTTATACTCCAGAATTCGATTTCCAAAAATATTTAATTTTTCTTCCAAATAGTAGATTAAATAACCTGAAAGATAATTTGGGAAAAAAAAATTAATATTTCTTTTCAACAATTTTTTTTTTTTTTAAAGTGAGGAAAATAATGAACTGTTTTCCAACGACTCGATTTTTTTTTAATAATTAAATAAATTTCGTTAATTATTGAATTAATCAAATTTCCGATTCCCGAAAAAATTTAAAAACATTTTCATTTTGGTCTAGGCAGTTCTTGAAAGTGAAAATATTTAAAGCAACGTAGATGTTGAGAAGAGAAAATTTATATCTCTTGAAATATGCCTTATTTTGTTGAAGGGGCTTGGAACAAAATTATTATTTTCTTTTAATTTATGAGATTTTCTGAATGATTTTAGCACACTAGTCATCAATTTAGTATGTATACTATATAATTGCTTTCATTCTGGGTGAAAAATTTCTTAAATGATGTAAATGTCACATGTACCCAAGAAATAGAAAATGTTCAATATATGCTTTAAAGAAATAACATAAGATTCACACTTGCATATTACATCCTTTTTAACATATTATCCTTCTTCATTAGAGCCACAGCCCCATGGTGGGCCAAGGGCGTCTGCCTACTGACAGATTTCGAAGCAGGAAATGATTGTTTTTTTAGGATAGATTGTCAGTCCTGCATCCAATTTTTTACAATTGTATTAGGCCGGGAGCTACGGTTTAAAGTAGATACTGAATCAATATAAATATCCTTAGCACAGCCAGAACTCGAACCCGAAATTTGTGGCATCAAGTGCTAGACACTTTGCCATTAGGCTCTTTTTCAAATATAAATATAATTATATATTAATAACCAATAGACGTTACCAAATATCCGATTAATATTAATAAATTCATTTGTAATGTTCTCAAATAAAATATTCTTTGCTTTTATATCTCATATACAGGGTGTTTAAGAAAGATGGGGGAAAGTTTGAGAGGTAGCATCACACACACAAAAAAAAAAATTAATCCTCGAATTCATGGTTGGTATGAAAATTCAAAGGAGCTCCTGAGTTTGGAAACGTCCTCTACATCATTCTTGTTGTCAGTTACCGGAACAAGAATATGCATACCATGCTCATCTAAAGAAGAAGAACCCGTATAAAAAGGATATCCGAGGTAGAAGAACTTAAATGTAAATATATGTCAAAGTAAGTAAAATTCACTGATGGCAGCCTTGCGAATTTTTACCCAGTGTTCAACCGTTGATCGAAGTAATACATGATAGTATGGAACAGTTTATTAATACAATGCCAATATGCATTACATCTACAATGATGGGAATGATAGTAGTGGAAGGCTGGGGATTTGTTTCTTCCAATAAATGGTTGGCCTATCCCAAAACTTTTGTGGAATTATATTTGTAAATGGGAAATGCGAAATGGGATCGTTTTTCGCTTCTATAACTCGTAACATGGCATAATAGGGGATACAATGACTGATCAGCTGAGTACCATTTGATATGCTACATTTCATGCCATGGAGGTTGCTGAAGGATAAATGATTGCATATGAAGGATTAAGGAAAGCTAATTCTTATTAATTTTATGTGTTTTTTTCATCTATGTCGTATTTGTTTTTTGTATCGTCCTCTCGATTTAATCAATGTTGGCTTTCTAGCATTGAATCGGTAATTTTAATTTTTAATCAAGAATCTTAAATTTTGAATTAGGTGTTCTTTTGAAAACTTTTTTTTTATTTTGATGTATTGTACCATATATTAAAGCTTGTTTCCTCTTTTTTAAACATCTTGTAGAAAAGAATGCGTTTGAAGTCGTACTTTTATTGAATCAGTCCCAATAGTTTTTGTCTATCTTCCAATATTTTTCTTCCTTTATTGCTTCTAAATTATTTAATGGAACTTTTTAACTTAATTTAAAGAAATTTATTTTTTATTAACCTATTTTTAAATTACTTAGATAAATTAATACTCAGGAATCTTCATTGATTTGAAGTTTATAATGATGGGAAATATATTTACCATTATTAAGTTATTTCACGCAAAAAAAAAAAAAATTTCTTTGTAGAAGAATCGCGAAGTAATCCAATGGATTAGACTGCAAATGGTCGTATGTAGATGCTTTGATATCTAACCCAATTTTACATGTAAATTGGTATACAATTATCTGCAAGATAGTGTTTTAATAATAAAAAAGGAAAATATTATTGTTTATAAAATGGTATAGATAAAATTAAAAATGCATCAAAATTTTATGTATGGTAACTGACCATTGAACACATACTTACTTATTTTGTTTTTGTACTATAAACACAAATAAAGATTTAAATTTTAATTCACTTCTCAAATAATATTCAATATATATTCATTTATTTTTATTATCATTCTCACTGACAAAACTTTTTAGTATTAATGTATTGAAATACCTTGATTTCATTAATAGAATGGTATAAAATGTAATTAGGTACAGGTTATTCATATCATATATACGCATTAAAAGAAAGATTTGTTGTTAATTATATGAAAAGAAAATTAATAGTTGAAACTTGATATAAAAATATTTAAAAATAATAAAAACAAAACTATATTCATAATTAAATAATTTTAAATTCATTATAGCTTTTTTTTTTTATTTCACATATTTGTAGAGCAGATGCTTATAATACTTACTCTATTTACAAATAAATGTTCTATTGAATTTATCATTAAACAATAAAAATGTTTTTTAAATATAAAATTGAATTAACAAAATTTATTAATGTGCATGTATGTGTAAGAGTTATATATAATATTCACGTACTCAGTAGTTTAAATTAAAGATTTTCAAATTGATTAATATTTATTCATTACAAATATATGAAATTGCAGAATATTTTGTATCAATGATTTTGAAATAAAACTATATTATCACATATTTTTTTCATCACATAAGACTCTTTTTAAGCTTAAGGTATGTATATTAAAGTATTCGATAATACATTTTTATAAGTGCTGTTATGAGTAAAGATAATACAATATATCGCTCTAAGGGTAAATCGTACGTTAATCCACGGCATTCAGCTAATAATGGAGTTCATTTTTTTTTGTACATCAGACAAGAGATCACTTTTATTTGGTCGTTATCTTATCTTAATGTTACCCTTTTTGCCTACTCATCCGTGTTTTCCTGATTGTTTGGGACATCATTTGTCTATAATAGAAGTCTTCGAACTCATAAGATTCCTTTATTATCCTGTTAACCTAATTTAGGGTTTCCATGCTAGAGTTAAGTTATATTCAATATTTCCTTTAGAATAATAATTGTGATAGTGTTGTGAGAAAATGCTGACTTTTATAATAATAATTCAACTTATTTAAATATTTGTTAAATAGAAATAAAGATTTAATATAAAAATCATTCAAAATGTAATACTAAAATTATTCCTATGAAGTAGAATAAAATTTAAATAGATTAAAGTTAATTTTAAAAAAATAATTTATAACCATATATTAATATATTTCTGTCGAAATAAGAAAATGAAATATTTTTTTGTTTCAACGGACATTTATTATATTGTCTAATCGTTTATGTAAAAACAAGTAATATAAAAAAAAAAAATTGAGTCAATTCTACTTTTTTTCACTATATTGCAGAAAATCCTTTATAAATAATTTTCTTTCATTTTTGTAAGTTTATCTAGCGCCATCTATTGATAGATATATGCAACTTAAATCTAAGAAAACTAAAATTAATGAATTAAATTAAAAATTAATTAATATTTGAGAAAACTGTATTAACATCAAGTGTCATCCATTACAAGTTCAAAAAAATGCATTTGAACTTGAGTGGATGAATAAAAAGTATTTTAAGAACGATGGAAAATTTGAACAAGATATATATAGGGAGAGTGTGAGCTAATAGAAGGAATTGAAAAAGAAAATGTGCCACGCTGAAAATTTCTCAAAAACTGTACTTTTTCTGTAGTGATATAATTAATTGTTAAAACAGAACAATGATTTATTGAATTATTTATTTTATTATTTTGTATGCATCATTATTCAGAATAATGTTACCACAATAAATTTTATTAAACTAGAGGGTTTTATTGAAACACTTTACATATTAAAATGTAACTCAATATTTCCAGTGGAATATAGATAATCTGGATTGTGTACTTTTATTTATAGCAATGAACTGTTTTTAAATTACAAACATAAATAAATTGAATTAAAATAGTACTGGGTGCTATATACATAAGTCTTTGTAAAAACCAGAATTTTTATACTTTAATTGATAATGGCGCATGCCAAATTGAGTCATACACATACTATTATAAACCATTACAATCTAAAAATGTAACCCAGAATTTCAGTAAAATATAGGTATCCGGTATTGAATGCTTTTATTGACAAACATTAATTGTTTTTAAACTACAAATATTAATATATTGTAATATATTGCTTTATTGAAATCTATCCATTACAACAAGGATATAAGGATCACGTACAAAAAGGAAACAAGCAGAACAAAGCAAAAATAAAAATGTTAATATAATTGAATTAAAATAATACTATTTCAATCTATATTGGGTGTTATATGTATAAATTGTTGTGATGTCAGAATTTTTATACTTAAATGGATAATTGTACATGGCATATTTAGCCATGCTAAAATTTATGCAGCTAACATTTAAATCCTTACGGAGTTTTCAAATTTTCGCTTTTAAACGGAGAAACACCGAGGGAAATTCATTATCCCAACATTTATTTGCGTCTAAAACACAGATGTATTAAGCCGAGCGAAGATTAGTTGATGAATTAATCCTGAAGAGGCAAGCTCATTAATCCCCCATGCTTTAATCAATCAGGACTAAGCTACAGTTTCTCGATCACTGCCCTATCCTGAACTGCGCGAGATCATTAAGCAAGGATATTTTGCATTCTCTGAGCATAACTACCAACGAAGTAGGATTTAGCATTTGTGATTGGATGCTAGTTAACTTTTGCAAAAATATTTATTCACTTTATTGATCTCTGGAGATAAACTGCCATTCAAGAGATTTAACTCGCATAAAAAGAAGTTGGGTCGTTTAAGATGCATCGAATTTAATTGCTGAACGGCATGGTTTAGACTGATTTTTTTATTAAGATACATTTTAATGTAGGATTATTACGAAGTACTGAACTATCCTACGAGTATTTTTCATATATATTCTATATAGAACTTGAATCGTCAAAAATAGCGGTCTGATGGCCAATTGGCTAGCTCTTGGTCTTTGGTACCACACGATTTAGGTTCAAATGCTGGTGATGATATGGAGTTTTGTAAATTTTCGGAATCCCCCGTTATGCAGTAGATCCAAGTATAATTAACCTAAAGTGTGCCAAAAAAAATGACCGTTGAACGACCGAACAAAGTCGAAAGTCGTCTTGATTATCATGCACCACTAAAAAAAAAAAGGATTTTATGATTAGTTAGGATTATATATATTTTCATTTTTACTGAGAAATTCAAGACATATTATGAGCTTAAATATCAAAATGTGTAATTGATATTTTTGATTTATATTTTGCTGTAGTGTTGTCATTGTTTGTGCAGCTGGATTGTAACTGGACGTGTTTGGGTTGAAACTTGAGACACACTTTTGAGAACTCACAGCTTTATTTACATGCTCACAAATACCACATACAAACAATTAGAAAATACAACATGTAACACATTTAAAAACATCTAATTAAAAATTTTGAAAGATTCCACTTCTAATCCAAAATAAAGATATTTTCTCTAAGGATAAGAGATTGTAAATTAAAAGTGGAATATCATAATGGATCTCAGTGGAAGTATCAGTTGCGGTGTACTTTCTATATTGTGAGAAAGTCTGGATGCCTACTGACCATTTCTCATGAACCCCACAGGTGGCGCTCTGGCAGTGCATATCCCAGTAAGCACGGCTAAATCTATTTTTTTTAATTCATAAATTATTTTTTAGATGTTCATAACATTTTATTGATTTTTCATTGAATCAGTAATTTATAATAACCATCTTTAAAAAAATTCATAACAATTAAATGTTATAAAAGAAAGATTTGAATATAACATATAGTTGTAATATTTTATGTAACATGTATATTGTACAAAATTAGACTTTGAATTTTATTTTTCAGCTAGTAAAATTAAGGATCTTGTTTTATACTATGCGATGACATTTTTATGATTATTTTAATTGTTTTATTTCCTTATTTTCCTATACATCTGCTGTACTTGAAGATGTTTTTCATTATATAAAACCTCAGGAAGTTCATTATATTAAAAAAAAAAAAAAAAAAACTAGAATCGTAGTGGATTATGTGATTTTGATCTTACTAACTCAATTATAATTTATTTTTTTAAAGATGCATGTAAAGTAATTCGATTTTTAAATAAATTTTTCATTTTTTTTTATTTATGTAGGGGAAGAATTTCCTTTTCGAACCAAAAAAGGCTTATACGCATAGGCTTAGGTTGAAAAAGGAATCAACGTTTATATTGAGAGGGTACACATTTCTTGTCAGAAAAGAGCAATTTACACTCTTTTTTTTTATTTCAAATATCATTTCTAAAGTCGGTGCTTCAATATCATTTTGGAACTTTTTCCTATTTCCTTTCAGAAGTCATTTCGTGTCCATTTTATGGGGTGTGGAAAAAAGTATTGTTCTTTGTAACGACGTTTTGTAAATTATGCTAGTCTTTTAATCTATCCCGAGAATAAGTTCAAACATTGTTTCATATCAAAATATTTAAAATTGAAATTACTTTGCATGATATAAAAAAAAAAGGTCAATTATTTATATTTAAATCGAATTTTGTTTGTGACTAGATATATGTATAATATTAAAATTGCAATGTCAAATTATTTCAAGACAATTATTACTTCTCAGGAAAAATTGCGGTAAAATAAGTTAAATTGCTTTTATTCAGTGAGTAAAATGTATTTTTTTTTTTTTTTGTTTAACTCAATTATTATCAGCTGATTAAAAATATTTTTTTTTATCTTTTAAAGAAGTTATACTCCTTAACTCATAAGTAGGAATTTTAAAGGCTGATTGAATATTTCCTATATCTTAACTATATTTTACAAATTACAATTATAACTTACTATTAACAAAAATTTCAAATTAATACTTTTTTAAAATATAATTTGGGAATATTATAGTTAATAAAGTATATTTTAAATGAATGTAAATAGTTAATTTTAAAATATAATTTCCTGTGATATGAATTTGTATGCTTACATGAAAAATATTTAAAATTACCAAAATTCAGGTTAATATGGAAAATAAATTAAAATGTACTTCTTAGATGAGTAGAACAACACTTGGTATTTTTTTAATTTTCATAATTATAAAATCATTTATTTGAAGTCTTTATTTAGAAAAATTATCTTAAATTAAACGAAATCAAGGAGTAAAAAAAAGTCAGTGAAATTTATTTTTGTTTTCATCAATACTTTTATTTGCAAAATTTTGAAATTTACTAAGATAAATATAGTTTTTTATTATTAATTATTTAAGTACACACACTCCAACATCCAGCCACAAAAATCAGCATACTGTTTATTTGATCCTAGTTTTCATAAAAGCCCTTTTTTCATGTCTTTTAGAGTTTTAGAGTTGGGACTTTTTGTCATGTATAAATATCAGAATCTTTCCCTAAAATTACTATATTATTTTTAAAAAATAACTCCTGCACAAAGTTATGAATTTAATACCCCAGTCAGCAGACTAAAATCACATTGAACATAAATGGAAAGAACTTGATTACCGAATATGATTATTCAATTACAAGCAAGAGACTGGTGGTAACAACTCAACATACTCAGAAGGTAGCCATACAATGCTCATTATCTGAAATTACACTAGGTACTATATAAAAAGAAACCTAGTTTTGTCGATGCCAAATAGGATCCACATAGTGATTAATTTAAAAGGTGAATCCCCATGGTATTTTTTTATTTATTAATCATAAATAACAATAGTGTATGGGGATAGTTTGATTTATGGATTAAATTATTATAAATATCACTAAAAGTATCAATATATATTGATTTCTGTAAATTCTTTGTAACTTGTAACATTTTTTTTAATATTTTATTAATGAACATATGTTTGATCTCAGAAGCTTTTTAGACGACATTAATTCCATTATTTTTTGAAATTTCAATGTTTTGAATATATGAGGATTTATGCATCTCACTTTATGAAATGACCACGATTACATTTTGTGTATACGACATTTTGTTACACGTCTAGACAATTTTAACTTATTTTCCTTGTTGCAATCAAAAACTAAGATTCTTAGAAAACTTATTAGCTGAAATATTTTAAAAATTAGGTTAAACTATAATGACAAACAAATACATTTCAGTTACTTATCAAAAGTTTTATTGATAAAAGAAGTTAAAAATTAAAATTATCAAACTCTAGTACTAAAATATATAGCTTAATACATATTTTTTTAATATTTATAGCTCAATTTAAAAGAGTAAGCTTAAATTACGTAAATGTACATGATAAAAACAAAGCCAAAACTGAAGCACCAAAAATAGATTAGACAAAATACTTTTCAAACACAATTTTTTCAGTATATATATATATTAAATGGTATTACAATAAGTATAATGATATTATGTATATTGAATGGTATTAGTGGCAAATCTGGCTCGCGGTAAAGGTTTCGGGTTCGATTTGGATGTTTTAGTGGTTCGAATCCAAATAGGATCATAGAGCGTTGCGGGGGCATTGACTCGCGTCCGTGGCTTATCTAGTTAGTAATGCAAAGTGAGTGCATCTGTGCAGCGCTTGCTTTAAGGCATCCAACATAGCTGTCTAAGTGTTTGCCAGCTGCATTAGAAAAAAAAAATATTGAATGGTAACAATTGATATTATATATAATGAATGGTATTATAATATGTATACTGATATAATTTTGAATTATTGTAATAGGCCTGATATTATATATATTGAATGGTATTACAAATCATTAAACCCAATATTCATATGATTCTAGTTAGTAATACACATAAATTCCTTAAAACAATTGTACAATTGTAAATAAATTCAATTTGTTTTTATTAAAGCCAACTGTTTTCTTCCATTTGACACAAATCATTTTATGGCAACATATTAAATCATTTTAATTTTAGTTATCGCACATTTTTGCTTATTGAAGTTTTGCTTAATTATACCGAAAGAATGTTCACGAGCCCGAATATCAAATTCTGTAAATTTCCTGAATTTTCTTTTCTGCTTTGGCATCTGTCAAAAGTTATTTTTAATTAACCGCATTTCACTGAAAATTGAAATTCTTCGAAATTGTTTATGCTTGCCCCCATTTAACAGTCCTTTTCGATTACATGACAAGTGTAAAAAATTAAATAAAGCGAAATACTAATTCTTCTTCTGAATTGGAAAATGGAATATTAAAAATTTTCGAATATTCCATCAAACTGGATATTTGTAAACGCGTAAAACAAAATATTTTACTTTCTGTCTGAATAAATTAATGGATGACAGGAGGTTGAAAGAAGAAAGAAAAAAAACAAAATGTAGTTCAATTCAGTTCAACAAATTATTCGATGTTTTAACAAAAAGATGAAAAAAAAAAAATGGGACATAATTTTTTTTTTTGTTTTAAATAGAAAACATAATAACAGTTAGTTCAACTTCCACGTGATTAATTTTACAGCTGTCACACCAAGAAAGTAATTGCATATCATTAAAAGAATTTAACTTTCAACGAAAAGAACTAAGATAAATGCTGGCACAAATTCTAGGTGGAGAGAGATAAGTGCTGTCTTTAACTGCACAAAAATCAATGGGAAGAAGTCGTTTTACTTGGATCACAATTTGGGAATTCTAAGTTAAATGGGCGTATTAAGTATTTTTAAGATTTTAAAATAACCACAGAAATATTTAAAAAAAAAAAGCATCTACAAAAGGGTTTTTAGTCTGGGCTGATCTCTTTGTTACTTTTATTGAGTTAATCATAGACTATTCAAAGAAAAATATATTGGAGTTAAACTGGACATTGATGTTTCGATATGACGAAAATTTATTTCTTTTTTATTTAAATGACTCTATAATCAAGAAGTAGAACAAAAATTTTAAATTGTTCCTTTTAAAAGGTTAAAAATATATAATTACTAGACTTGAAATTTGTTTTGCTATCTCATATACTGAATTTATCAGATTTTAGTAAGATTATAGAAAATTTGAAGATACAATAATATTAGAATCAAAAGTGAATACAATATTTAAAAGAAATGTATATTTTATAAAATTAATCATAATCTAGTTGAAATAAACCACATAAATATTTTTAAAAAAAGTTTCTACAAAAGTGTTTATAGTCTGAGCTGAACTGTTTATTACTTTTATAGATTTAATCATAGATTAGTTGAAAAATCTATTACCGTTATACCATTCAATGTATATATACATTCCTTAAAACAATTGTAGTTTCAAATTCAATTTGTTTGAGTTACTAAAGCTAATTGTTTTCTTTCATCTGACTGAAACCATTTTCATGTAAACATATTAAATTATTTTAATTTTAGTTATTGCACATTTTTGCTTATTGAAGTTTTGCTTAATTATACCGAAAGAATGTTCACGAGCACGAATATCAAATTCTGTAAATTTCCTACATTTTCTTTGCTGCTTTGGCATCTGTCAAAAAGTTATTTTTAATTAACCGCGTTTTAACTCGAAATTGAAATTCTTCGAAATTGTTTATACTTGCCCCCTTTTAACAGTCCTTTTTCGATTACTTGACAAGTGTAAAAAATTAAATAAAGCGGAATTCTAATCCTTCTTCTGAATTGAGAAGGAATATTAAAAATTTTCGAATATTAAATCAAATTGGATATTTGTAAACGCGTAAAACAAAATATTTTACTTTCTGTCTGAATAAATTAATGGATGACAGGAGGTTGAGTAAAAAAAAAATGCAGTTCAGTACAACAAATTATTCGATGTTTTAACAAAAAGATGAAAAAAATGGGACATAATTTTTTTTTTGCTTTAAATTGGAAACATAATAACAGTTAGTTCAACTTCCACGTGATTAATTTTACAGCTGTCACACCAAGAAAGTAATTGCATATCATTAAAAAAGAATTTAACTTTCAAGGAAAAGAACTAAGATAAATGCTGGCACAAATTCTAGGTGGAGAGAGATAAGTGCTGTCTTTAACTGCAAAGAAAAAAAAAAAATCAATGGGAAGAAGTCGTTTTACTTGGATCACAATTTGAGAATTCTAAGTTAAATGGGCGTATTAAGTATTTTTAGGATTTTAAAATAACCACAGAAAATTATTTTAAAAAAATTACAAAAAGCGTTTTTTTAGTCAGGGATGATCTTTCTTTTACTTTAATAGAGTTAATCATAGCTTATTCGAACATAAATATATTGGAGTTAAAATGGACTTGATGTTTCGATATTACGAACATTTATTATTTTGTTTTTCATTTAAATGACTCTATAATCAAGAAGTAGAAAAAAAAATACTGGAAATTGTTCCTTTTAAATGATTAAAAAATACTATATAATTACGAGATTTGAAATTTGTTATACTATCTCGTAAAATGAGTATATATCAGATTTTAATAAGATTATTGAAACTTTTTAAGATACAATGATATTACAACCGAAAGTAATTACAATATTTCAAACAAATGTATATTTTATAAAATTAGTCATAGTCTAGTCGAAATAAGCTCATTCAAATTCAATTCAATGAAAATAATTGTATATCCTATTCGAAGATTGGAGATTACGGACGTTTATTTTTTTTTTTCATTTCAATGACAAATTTAAGAATTCAGTAGTAGAAAATAGTAATAATAATATTAGAAGTTGTTTATATAAAGAAATATTTTTTTTTTAACTTTATTTCCATGATAAAATCATTTATAAATAAATATATTAACTTAGAAATTTATTTAAAAATGTATTTTTATCTCATTGTAATGATATGATGGGGAATTTGAAGATATGATGATTTTAATATCGAAATTGAATATTATGTTTTAAATACAATGTATATTATTCTTATATTTCACTTGATGAGACGCAATATTCTTTACATAACTTTAATTTTGTTTCAAAACAATATAATTTCAAAGGAATTTAAATCTAACTCTTTAAAATTATTTCAATTTAAATCAAATTAGATTTTAAACCAAACTCATATTTGTTTTGAACTACTTTCTTACAGTAAAATTAATTACATTTTTAAAATAATTTGAATGACCTAATTATGCGAACGCTTATATTCCTTCTATGAGAAATATTAAAATTGCTTTATTCTAAATTTTAACACATAAACATTAATTAGCACATTAGTTAAATAAATTTTAACGAAGAATATATACACGTAGAATGTTGTATCTTTTATCCCTTTGGATTCAGCAAAAAAGTTTCTGAGAATATTTATAAAATTTAACAATTTAAAGTAATTTTTCTCTGTTTAAAAAGTAGTTCAAAACAAATATGAATTTGATTTAAAATCTTTCATTTAAAATGAAGTAAATATAAAGAGTTCGATTTAAAATTGTTCTAAATTGCAATGTTTAGATCGAAATATAGAACAAAAAGCATCTTGCACGAGTATATTCTAAAGAAATTAAAAGAATATATTCAAAATATTATTTAAAAAAAAAACAGATATTTTTTTGTAGAAAAATAGCTAAGTTCAAAATTGATATAATTATTAATATTTATGTACAATGATTGATATAAACGATTGCACGTTTTCAGAAATATGAGAAACTCATCATTAAAAGCTTAACCATTTATTGTGTACTAGATATGGTAGAAAAAATGTTGAATCTCTTCTTAAGAATGACATGTAAATGTTTATAATAATTGAACATAGTAAATGGTTATAATAATTAACCACACCATATACAATAGAAGATTAAATGATTGAGTTGATGCAGCTCATTTGTTATAATATCATGAAGATTATTAATCAAGATATAAAAACACATTATTCTGTGATTAAATGCAATGATAAATACCACAACAGCACACCGTTTATGAACAGGCTTTATACGGACGATTAGCGTTATCGTATGCTCAGACATCTGTTGAGCCTTGATAAGAATACCCTAAATGTATATCCGAGATTTAAAGCCAAATGGCCACAACATATCATGATATATCCAGCCCACATTCCGGCGGAAGCAAGAACCATTTGTGGTCAACCAAGCTTAAATTTGCAATTACAGCATCCAATAAGGCTTGATCGTCACTTAATCATATCGACTGCTAAAAGTGTTGGCGTTGTTTGTTGTAAAGGCTAATTGTAGTAAATGTTTTTGCTAGATTGAAATATTGTATTACATTATATTGTATTTTATGATCTCAGTCTGTTAGTAGGCATGACAGGGCAATGAATCCTTTTATATAAAATGAAAAGAATATAATAGCATAAATTAAGGATATGAATTTACCAATAAGTTTTTCATCCGATTTAATTTTTATCAATTGATGAATTTGGTCTTTATTTTGGTTCTAGAGGATTATAAAAATATAATATATAGCACGTTTTTGAGATATGTTCCTATTCAGCGTACTAATGTTAACATATATATATTTTTTTGAAAACGATATCACAAGAAGGCTTTATAAGAGAAAATGCCCTATTTGTGTTGAAATAAAATAAATACTAAAATGATACAGGCAGCTTGGCCCAATTATGCATGTTTGCTGAAGTAAATCAACCCTTTAAGGAATATTGGCACGGATTCTGTGTTGTACATCACGAACTAATCATCAATCTATAATGAAACAGATTATTGTAGAATTTACTTCCGCTTACATTATCAAAAGATATAGTTCATGATCAGTCATGATTTTTTTTATTTTCCAGTCATAAAAGGAAAATTTACTGTATTGTACTCTAATCTTTTAGACAAATTTTAAAATTGACTCTATCTGTTAAATTTTACATATTTAAAGATGCATTTACACTTGAGATCCGTTGTCTATTCTATGTCTTTGTAATTTAACCTTAAAAACAGGATAAGTTTATTTGTTGTTGCAGCAACATCAAGACTAACTCAAGAATCGTGTGCTATCATGGAAGAAGAGGAATGGGATGATAATGGATTTAAATAGACATGCCAAACCAATTTGTGAAAAATTGCCCTTTTGTTAGTAAAGCTGGCTTGTTATCACATGGAAAATTAGCATGGGAGCAATTCAGACTGATTTAAACAAAGCGGTGTAATAAATGAGAAGATATTTTCAGAGTGTTTTTAATTGCTATAAAAAAATTATTTTTAATATTATTTTAAATTTCCGGGATATTAAAGAAAAATTTAACAATAAATTCCACAATTACAGCTAAACTTTTCCTTGCATTGTGAACTGCATTTGTCTCACTAGCACATAATACATATTGAAGTCCTTCATTTCCGCTTTCGTACTGAAAGTTTATTTTCCCAGTGAATGGCTGGTAGAAGTATACCAATTTAATATGAATATCGTTTCAATATTAAATTATTCA
The DNA here is from genome assembly GCA_021605095.1 of Caerostris extrusa. NCBI lineage: Eukaryota > Metazoa > Arthropoda > Arachnida > Araneae > Araneidae > Caerostris > Caerostris extrusa. Next base: position 66,908 of record BPLR01012142.1, read on the forward strand.
TTATCTTTTATCCCTTTTATGTATGAGTTGTACATTCAGCATCTATATAATTAACAGTATTCCGTGATAAATTTTTTTTGTACGATAACCATTGTAACATTGTTCATAATGTGAATATACAATACCATTGTGCATTAGCCTCTAATTGTAAGGGGTATGACTATTATCTTAGAAATTAAAACAATACATTATCGAAATATAGTATGCAAATGAAAAGAGGTAAAAGAAATACAATGAATTTGTAAATATGTATATGCATACATATAATAATGATATATTGATACATTAACTTAATTATTACTACAAAGCACCTTGAATATTTTTAGAATTCTTTCTCATTTTCAATTTATTCTGAACTAAGACATTTTGTCTGTTTACGGAAGCAATTTTTCCAACTTCTTTTAATGATACTTGTTTTTCCAAGTTTGGTTTTGTCTCAATTTACAATTGTCGTTTCGTCTCAATTTAGATTTGGATTTTTATTTTTATGGCCTGAGGGGTCTAAGAGGAGAAATCATCGAATATGACACAGCGAACATAATTTCGGTTGAATTACCATCTTGGTAAAGGTATAATGATGATTAATGACACACATTTTTTGCTTTTTGATTTTTTTTTTTTTTTTAGTTACTTTTGTAGATAATGTCTGTCTGCTGAGAATTAAATTAATGTAGCCTGAGTTTTGAACATTGATACAGAACTTTGTAGATAATTTTGAGAGTCGTTAAATTTTAATCTTTTAAAATTGCTTAAAATGTTCAACTAATATAAAAAGTAAATTAATAAAAAAACATTAAACACATTACAAAGTTTAGACACAAAATAAAAATCTCTTAAAAATTTTGTATTATTTAAAGACATATTTTTATTAGTTAAACTTATATTTATGTAACAATAAAAAAAAATCTCTTAAACTTAATTTTTTTTGTTATTTTTATAATCTTTAAAAAAAAAAAAAAAATTAAATTAAAAATAGTTAATCTTAAAAATAAAGTAAAAATTTAAACTTAATTTTTTGTTATTTTTGCAAAGGAATTCAGAAAAACAAGATTTTTTGTAAAGGATTCAGAAAACGGATTTAAAACGAAAATGAAAATAAAAATAAATACAAGTTTTCGTATTTTAGTTTCAGTTTTTTTAGTATTTTCGTATTTTAGTTTTTTTTTTTATTTAAAACTCAGGATAAATTATTGCCTATCTGCGGAGAACTAAATTAATGTAGCCCCGAGAGTTTGAACATACAGAAACGGTGAAATATATATAATTTTAAGAGTCATTTTAGTATTAATCTTTTTAAAATTGCTTTAAATATACTTTCTTTTATATCCAATAATTTTCACATTTTTTCAAAAAGATATTTTTTTTATTTTTACATAAATATCTAAACTTAAAAATGTTCATTATTTAATATGAAATTTTTAATAATTAATCTTAAAAAAGATAGAATTTTTAAAGCAATATTTTTTGTAAAGAAATTTAGAGAATTAGATTTAAAATGAAAAAATAAATTCAAGAGTTTCGCATTCAAGCTCAGGCAAGATTATTGTCTGTCTGCTGAGAACTAAATTAATGTAGCCACGAGTTTGAACATACGAAACTTATAGATAATTTTTAAGAATCGTTAAATTTTAATCCTTCTACTGTTGAATGCTTAAAACGTTGAAATGATATAAATAGTAAAATGAAAAAACACTTCCGAAAATTATTGTAAAGATTACAAATATTTATATAAAATAAAAATCTTTGAACTTAAAATGTTTATTTATGAAATATTTTTTATTAGTTAATATTAAAAATTAAATTTTAAACAATATATTTGGGAAAGGAATTTAGAAAAAATAGTTTAAAAATGAAAATAAAATAAATACAAGTTTCGTAATTATAATATATATGTATCAGGCTGAATTTATTGTCTGTCTGCTAAGAACTAAATTAATGTAGCCTGAATTTGAACATACGAAGCTTATAGATAATTTTTAGAGTCGTTAAATTTTAATCTATTTTGATATTGAAATTATTTAAATGCTAAATGATATAAATAATAGATTGAAAAACATATGGAAAATATTGTAAAGATCAGATATATTTATGTAATAAAGTATCTTTTTAAATTAAACTTGAAAATTTTTCCGTTTATTTTATATGAAATTTCTTTTAGTAATTAATCTCAAAAAATACATTTTTAAGCAATATATTTTTGGCAAAAGTATTTTAGAAAAATTGGATTTAATAAAAATAAATGTAAAGTCTCATGTGTTCAAGTTCAGGCTAGATTAATTTAGTTCTCAGCAGACAGACAAAGTATCTACAAGAAGTAACTAAAAATCAAAATCTACTGAAAATATCAAATGATTAAATAAAAAATAACTAGTCGTTTAAATTTAATCTTGAAGAGTTTTGTTTTTAAACTGCTTTTATAATTTATTTTAATGTATTTATTTAAAATAAAATTATTTATGAAAAAATTTATTTTTAATTTTATCAAACAATATTTTTGCTAAATGTATTCTGTAGTTAATTTGAACAAAAATTTATTTCATATAAATTTGTTACGTTATATTAAAAATGCAGCCGTGTCAAATATACTACTATCAAAAATATTAATTTCTTTCTTTGTAAATGCAAATTTAAAAAAAATATAGTTTTAGTTTTTAAATTATCACTATTAATACATCAAAACTTTATGATGCAAATAAATTTACGACGAAATAAAGTTAATAACTAGTTTAATATTTTATAAGTACATGTAAATTTGAAATTGATTAATTTAATGATAAATTTCTTTAAAATTTTAAGTTTAAGAAAAATCATTTGTTTTCAATTCAAAGTATTTGTTTGAATTTTTAAATTAAAATAAAATTTTGTTTGATAATATTATAAAATACAAACGTAAATGAAGATTACATTCAAGAATTATAAAAATTTGCTCTTTTAAAATTATAGAAAAAATGTATCAACAATAATTTTTCAAAGATTTTAAATATTTTCTTTCCCCTTAAAAAAAAAATAATAACAAAAGTAAATTTTTTATCAGTTCATTAAAAGCTCTCTTTATTTGAAGAAATATAGTAAATATGTCCGAATTTATTAAGTAATTTTAAATTAAAATTTTATTTTAGATAAAGAAATTTATTTTTCTATAAAGTTCAGAAATAAATCCAAGTTAAAAAGATTGGTACATTTATTGCAATTAAATGCTGAATAAAATTAAACAGTTGATCAAATATAACTAACTACACATTCTTTTTAAACCCCTATAAAGGACTCTTTGACTTACGCTTTTAATGTGCCCCATATTTTCATACTTACTAGTATACGAACATCCGTTAATGTTTGCCTGGTTTCAATGGAAACTATTAAAGAAATCTGAGAGTCAAGAGTTTCTTTATGGCCTTTTAAATATGTCATTAGAAATAGTTTGAGTTAGTTCAAAGGGGAGTTGGATATATTTAGTAAGCCAAACGAACTAATAATTAGAGTATTTAATGGAACAAATAAGGCTTTACGAGATATGATTACAGAGATTACATTGTTGCTGATAAGTTATAAATTCTCAAATAAAAAAAAAACTGTATATACTCAGCATTGTTTTGGAATATTTGTCTTCAGCCTATTATTTATTTTAAAATCAAAGTCGCTTTTAAAACAAGTTCTGTTATTAAACAAATTTACATTGATAATGCAACAGCATAAACTTTTTATTTTATACATCAATTAAAATATTTAGGAAAACTTTTATGAATCATTTATTAGCTAATATGTAACCATCATCTTCAAAAGATTCAAATTATATTCATTGTTTCTAATTAGGCTATAGATTCTCAAAAAAATAAATAGATAAAAATAAAAATAAATATGTATATACTCGGTATTATTTTGGAATACTAGTCTTCAGCTTAACAAATGGATGAGCATACATTGTTTAAAGGAAAAATATAATTGAAGCTATAATATGAACTAAGGAATATTTTATGATTTTCAATTTATTTATAGTTTAGTAAATGTTCTCTTTATATAGATGTCTCAAACACGTATGTATTCATCATTTATCATGTATCATTTGAAATACGAAACGTTTTTATGAATCATTTAATAACTAATATGTAATCATCATCTTCAAAAAGGATCAAATTATAGTCATTTTGCTGATTAATTTATAAATTCTCAAATAAAAAATCATATATACTCAGTATTGTTTTGGAATATTGGTCTTCAGCTTAACAAATGCAATTAGCATACATGGTTTTAGAGGGAAAAATAATCGAAGCTAATGTGAACTAGAGCCATTTTTATTTTACAATTTATTTACTGATTAGTAGTGTTTTTGGTATATAAATGTCTCAGACACGTTTGTATTGAATTTGAAGTAATCTCTGTAATCATATCTCGTTAAGCCATTTTGTTCCATTAAATACTTCATGATGTACTTATGTCTGTAGTATTCTTCGAAAATAAACAGCTGGCAATTTATTGCTTTTGGATTTTTCTTTGTCTATCTGATGTTTATAAAATTATTTATACATAAAGAACAATTTTCTTAAAAAGAAGATTTTTAAAATCAAAGTCGCTTTTTAAAACAGGCTCTGTTATTAAACAAATTTACATTGATAATGCAACAGCATAAACTTTTTATTTTATACAACAATTAAAATGCGAAACCTTTTATGAATCATTTATTAACTAATATGTAACCATTGTTGCTGATTAGTATATCGAAGCAATAAATTAGCCAGCTGTTTATTTTCAAAGAATATTTTACAGACATGGTTACTTTACTGAAAATGAACTCTAACAGATAATCATAATAACCCTACGAAAACTAAAGCAATTCATGTGCAACAGCACATTTAATTTAAATACATGATTACTATTTCTAACGTAATTATTTGATACGTGCATAAAAATTCCCTTTACTTAAATAAATTGTTATAAACATAAAAACCATACACGAAAAATTCATTAGGAGCTTTTTCAGTGATAAACATTTTGCAGGGTTTTACTTAATTCATCTTCTTTTTATTATCTGGTATTAAGATCAGAACACCATATTTTATGAATAATCGAATCCCATAGTAAAAGATAAGTGCTTTTATTTGTTTTGGGCAAAAAATAATAAATGTTTTGTAACCTTGGATTATAACATGAATACAATGGTGAGTTACCCATGACAACTATAAGCTCTGTTTCAATTATCTGTGAAACATTTATTTCCTAGATGGTAGGATTATCTTCGTGTATTTGAAAAGATTATTAATGTCTTTATAAATTTGATACCTCCTAAAAGCATTCCGAAGGAGTGATTATGAATTCCTTTAGTAGTAAGTAAATTAACCTTAAGATATAACAGTTCGTGACTAAACAAAAGATAAACTTTGGTGTGTGCATAAATTGTGGAGGGGGTTTTAATTTGAAAGTATGTGTTTCTTTGCAAAATAATGAAAATTGTAATTATTTTTTAAATGTTAAATTATTTTCGATGAAATTAATGGAAACATTTATTTTTTTTATGTAATGGAATATTTTTAATTAGCTAAATCTACTGTAATATTTTATGCTTAAAAATTAAAAATTAATAAAAGTATATATTTGTTTAATCCCTATATGAAAGATGGATTATTTTAAATATGAAACAAAATTATTTTTAAAGAAATAATTTAATTTTTAATTTAAAATAATTTAAAAATTTATTCATGTGTATTAATATTTAATTAAATGTGATGCTACCTATTTTTATGTAATTAATGATATTTATAAAGCATTTCAAAGGGATGAAAGCAAATTATAGTTTCTATATTTGTATGCTAATAAGCATAACTAATATACATAAAAGTGTATAATATTTTTTTAATCCTTCTTTTATGAAAAGACGGAATATTTTAAATCTGAAATAAATTATTTTTAAACATGAAATATTTTAAATTTTAATGAAAATAATTTAAAAATCTATCATTTGTGTATTAATATTTAAATTAAATATGTTATTTATTTTTATGTAATTCATGATATTTATAAAACGTTGATGTGATGAACGCAATTATAGTTCTATAATTTTGTGCTAAAATTATAATAAAGATTTTTCTTATAAATGTTTAAATCTAAGACTATAATCAAAGTTTTATGTGTTTTCTTTTTATAGAAATCACTTTTCTAATTATAATTTGAACAGAATTGTTGTCAAAATATTATAACAGCAACATACAAAATATTTTATATAAAATATGCATCAAATTTATTTTTTTTTTTTTCGAATCTACATTTTCAACTGGCACTGCACCAATCAGAGATTTTTTTTTACAATATACTGAAGCATAATCCCATTGAAAACTAAAGTAAAACATAAAAATTAATCTTACTGACAAATAAAATTAAAAAGTAATGTTTTCATAATTTTTTTAATTTGATGTGCACATATTTTTATTTTATTTAATGTATTGTTGGATATAAAGTTGAGCTGAAAATAAGCATAGCGAACATAAATAAGCATACAAATCACATTAACGAGCTTAATATGGGCAATGATATTCTATTAGATTACGTCCAGATGGGTTGAAAATTCATATTCAAAACTGTGCAATACTGAACTAACTCAGATTCTAGTATATTAAATTCTACTACTACAACAGATAGGAGTTAAAATATTATGTTCTTCCAATAATATGTAGAGACAATGTTTTGAGATTTTAGAAGTTTTGAAACACATTGTAATTTTATTAATAGAATTTGAAGAAATAATTTCAAATCGAGTTGCACCTAAAAAATAAATAAGATTTTATTTATTAATCTTGTAATTATGTTCTCGAATTATATAAAGTGATAACCTAATATGTATTTACATTTTTTTATATTTAAATAGACATTATAAATAAAAATTTTTGACAAAACTACCAATTATGCATTTTCATTAGACTCTTATCAAATGTAAAAATACCACATTATTTTTTACGTAAATTTATAAAAATATTTTAATTTTTTTTTTTTTTTTTTTTTTTTTTTACTTTATTAATTTTTATTAATGTTTATTTATTCATTTATTCTAATTTTTTGTTTTTACTGTCTTACAACCATCGAAACAACAAGAATAATTTATTTTCTTTCAAATTTTGCATAAAATGTAATAACTAGCATGTTTAAATGCAATAAACAATTCTGAGAAATATCATCCGCCCTTGTACTTGGACAGTTAAAACTTTTTTAAATTATATAAGAATATATATTAAAAAAATTTAATTATCGGGGAAGCTCTTAGGTATATTAACTTCAACTTAAGCAAAATATTTCCGTTAATTAATTATTTACTTCATAAAAACATCTGATAAAATATACCCATATTTTCCAAAATTAAAAACATCACATAAGAATTCCATATTTATGCACATTTTTTTTCCTTTTTTGTGTTACTAATGCAAGCCACAAATATGAAATCTAAAAACCAAGTAACATCAAAACTTCAGAAAACTTACTGAGTAAAAAAGAAAAAAAAAAGAAAAATCAATTTTAAGTGGTTGAATAAGTTTCTACTTCAATATTGGGATTAATTAGATCCCTGCTTATTACTGTGAAATCAATACTGACTTGGATCCATCATCCCTGGATTAATTGAAGCGAAGGCTCTAGGTGCTTTATTTTACTGCACTAATCATTTTCCTTTCCAAGAAATATTTTTTTTTTTTTGTTCTACTACAGTAATGAATCAGCCTCATTCACTGGAACAAGCAAAATCTGAACTTGGATTTCGCCCTACGAAACATTAAGTATTAAATCATTGCTATTCCAATGCTTTCAGTTTATCTTTCGTCTCAGATGGATGCCCCCGGTTTTAGGGGGTCGTATACCATCTGAAAGATGTTTCATTTTTTCTAAATTCGATAATGTTTTAGCGAAAGAAGTTGTTTCATACTTCTAAGGAGTTATTTTTATTAATAGGGTGAAACTTACTTGCTGGAGATGTGAATTAAATAATTTTAAGTGAAGGAAAATTAGCAGAAGTAAAATGTGTTTTTTCCGTTTTAATCCTTTGATTTTTTAGAACTTCAAAATGACTAATAAATTTCCAATTTGTTAAAAACAGTTCTCGATCTTTATGATTAAAAACAAGTAAAACCTAAGGAATTCCACCACAATGTATTTATGCAACCATGCATTTATTAGTACTATTATAATTATTATTAATAAAATAATAATAATGTTATTAATAATCCATAAATGAAATACTAAATATTCAAAAGAATCAGTTTTAGTATCACTGTAAGAATAACTGGTCAGAAGGATTTCATTTTTTGCTTTTTACTTTTTAATTTCTTCAGTAAAGAATCATATATTTATTGTAAGTTTTCGTAATTGTTTTCTGTTTTTAAATTGCCGCAACTAATAAAACTAATATTCTGACAACTTAAGATTTAAGTATGAATTTACTCATATGTTAGTGTGTATTAATCATATATGATAACAGGGCATTTTAACTTTAGTAATATATCATTGATACTCCCAAAAAATAAATAAATAAATAAACCTAATATAATATTTAATGATAAAAAAAAAAAAAAAGGTTAAAAGCTAACAGAATTTTCATTTGTAAAGGGAATGACAAAAGTAATAGCTTCAGAACCACTAAAGAATTCTATACTAATTTCTCAGTTTGAGATATTAGAGAACTGAGTTTCTGGATACTTAACTACGATCGTATCATTTCAGCTGAAAAGATACACCAAAATTTGCCATTTTTATAAAATCTTGTAAATTAAGTGCGCATTAAAAATATATGAATATATATTTATTTCACAAAACTCAATTCTTAGAAATCTACATTCTAAAACTTTGAAATATATATTTGAAGAACTTGTTAGTCCTACAAATATAGATTTTGTAAGACCATAGACCCAAATTTTAAGCGTAATAAATTAGACAGGTATTTGGGTCATTCAGGTTACAATTTTTATACATGTATTATAAACATTAAAGAAAGTGATCGATAGAAGCAATTTTAAATGCATAAAATGCTATAAATAAAATCTATGAAACTTAAATTATAAATATTTTTTTTCATACTCCCATTTTTCATTACAATACAGTAATGTGAATAAATTACTGTGAAGAAAATGTAATTAAATTATTTTAGCCCCAGGAAACTGTCATTTTTGGACTTTCCGTCTATTCTCTTTTCTCCCATCTATGTCATAGTAATTTATCAATCTGCAATTCTAGGAATTCAGAAAGAAGCTAGCTTTATCCTCAAAATAGCTTGCATTTCATTATTCATTAGTAAATTTTGCTTGAAGTTATAAAATCTCTAACTATCATGATCAGACTAACTATGTCCATACTGTTGGTAGCTACACATATATAATATTTGAACATATAAATATATCTCTCAATACATAGAATGCAAGTTAGCAGGTGATTTTCACCACTTTACTACTAAGTTTATGGTAATTAAAGATTTTTATTTTAAATTACTAATAGGGACTTTTACCAAGTTACCATTTTTTCAAAGAAATTTTTCTCAATAGCGAAGGAAAGCTCCTTCATGTCCAAGTCGACTTTTTTCCATTATATAATATAATAGTATTTTTTATGTTTTATCCATTTAATTTTATTTATTAATACATGAATTATATGTTCTAACTTAAAATTAAAAGTTTCAGAAAATTAATATTTTATGCTACAATTTCATTTAAAAGTAGCAAAAAATATATAATTTCTTACATTTTAACTTAAACATAAATAAAAAAATCATCCATTATGTTATTAGCTTGCTTTTAGGAATTTCATTTTGCTGATGTATAAAATTGTCCCAGCGTTATAAAAATCTGTTTTTTATTTGATTCAATAATAGTTTACTAAAAGAGGAACATAAATACATTATTATGAAAGAAATCGAGATTTTTTTTTTTTTTCAATTTGAATTTCTAAAAAATATATTTATTAATAAATAGAAGTAAATTTGAAATTCGTAACAAATAGTGCCTTCATAATAATAGTTCATCAAGTTCTTTTTATTTTATTTATGGTCAATTTTTCATTATGCAAATTTGATGCACCCCACGAATTGAGAACCATAAAAAGCTAAATATAAGTAATTGAGTGCAACATGTATAATGTGATATAGTATACATGCAGTATAGCATACATGTATATGCATACATGTATAGCATACATGTAATATGCAGTATAGCATACATGTGTAATGCGGTATAGCATACATGCAGTTTATACAATTTTTTAATATACGTTTATTGTAAAATAATTTGAAAATAGAGGATTCAATAAATCGGAGTAATTCTATAATATATATATATATATATATATATATATAAATATAAATTGTTTACAACATACATTTCTAGTGAATATGTACTTTGTTACCTATCAGCTAAAATAACACGTCTAGAATTAATAAAAATTAAATCGAGTTAGATGTCGGAAAAAATTATTATTTTAATATATATATTTTATTGATTTTATATATAGCTTCAAATTTAGAAACACCTCCTTCAACAGAAAAACTAAAACCTGAAGACTTCAAAGCAAATTTGTTGACAGCATTTAACACGTAAAACTTGTATATAGCACTAATGAATGTGAAGTCTTGCTTAGAAAGGAAAAATAGCAAATTCTGATAAACGTTGCCAAATTTTTAAATTTTTGCGAAGTACATATTCACTTGCAAAAACACTTCTTGTATTTTATGAAAAAAAAAATACTTATTTACATAATTTGCTTCAAGTTTCCCAACTTTATGCTTCACTTCAGCAGAAAAAAACATGTCTGGAAGTAATAAAATTTAAAATTACTTTTTCTTGCTTGCGCTTGTATCGTATAACACAGGAACACTTCTCATTTGACATGTTAAGAAAATACGGCTCTCCGTGAAATATATTGTAGCATGATTTTTTTTTCTTTTATGAAAGCAATCTTTTAATTCAGGCGAAAAAAAAAAAAGAATTCCTTTAAAGTACTTCTGAAACGTAAATCATATAACTACGGTACTGAAGAAGAAATACGAGAAGTTCTCAAAATTTCGAAGAAGTAAAAAACTGAAAATAAAATATAGTTTCTACAAAAATTGCAAAGAATAGTTTTAAAAGCAAATAATAAACTAATAATATATATATATTTGTTTGTTTTGTGATATATATGACTCTCAAAACGTAATTTTGCAAATTTCAAGACGTATAAATTAATTAATAATTCAAATGTGGTGTTCGTATGTTAATGTATTTTACCGCGAGAATGTTAAATTGAAAACATTTTAAATAAATGTTGTTAAAATTTTTTTAACAATCGTACATAATAAATATTTGCTTAAATTGAGAGACAAGATTTCTAAAAAAATGTACATTGTTTTGTTACACTTTCTTTCATTTGTATCTGATGTAACACTAAAATTTATTTAACAGAAAATTTACAATGCATTCGTCATTATTTTTAATTCTTTTCGGCGAAATTTAACTTTCCGTCTGTTAAATTAGAATGGTTGTTTGTTAGGAAATATTTTGCTTTTATTTCAAAAGTGAACAACATTTTTTTTATTAAATACGACATAAAAACTTTATTTTTGTTGTAAAGTGATTATTCTTAAATTTATTTACTTGTATTAATCTAAATAAATTATTTAACTATTTCCAACTATATTTTGCTGAACATCACCATTTAGTTGTAATCCAAATCTGCAGGCATATTTGGAAACATTTTCCTTGATGATATCTTCCCATTGCTGCAATATATTGGTGAATCGCTCATTATATTCATCTTCACAGCACTGAGATCTTCAGGAAAGACGTCCAATGGGAATCCAGAAAATTTAAATTTAGAATTATGTTAAATCTTAAAGCTTTATAATTTTGAAAGTATTCTGAAATTATTTTTCCATAATTCTCAATTTTTCTATTGCTAATAAATTTAGTTAAGAATTGTTTAAAGATTTTCATGAAATCTTTTCAACCCCATTCAAGTTTTCCTAAAAGTCACTGTTCTTCATATGTTCACTTATTTTTGGCCGTACAAACTTGTTCTCTTTATTTTATTCTAACCGATCCTAAAGAATTTGTTCTATAAATGCAAAAACCCTGGATCATTTTTATCCATCACCTTAACAATATTCTTCGCAAAAGAGGAATATATTCGTGTTCAGGAATGTTCTTTGAGGTTCTGTAAACATTCCACCGAATTCTATATCTCTTATGTCGTTTTTTTCTGGACTTAATTATAAATCTTCATCACCAGAGTTTTCTGAATGTAAACGCCAATGATCAAGTAGCTCTAAGATTGGAAGCTTGTCATTGTGAGGGACAGACCTGATAGCTGACGGTAGATGGGGATATATATTACTGTTGCTCGTTATTAAAGCAACTTTTGCAATGCAGAAATGACAGTTCGGGAAGTGGTCCTTTGATTCTCTCCTTTCAATTAGAAATTTAAATGGCATATGTCGAAAACTTCCGTTAAGCCATCCACTAAATAATGTTACATAAGATGCAAATCAAAAATGAGATCCCAAGATTTATCCTGATAATTTGATATCCAAAATAAAGTTCAGAAACCTTTTTTATATTCCTTCTTTGAGACTTCAAAAGTTAGCCCCCTCCCCCACACATAACGTAATTTGGATGCTTTTCAAAATTTTGCGGCATTTTGAGGAATCTGTTCGTACAAAAATTAATACTTGAATGCAAAGTAAAGGCGAGTAGTTCACTATAAGAAACGAGATAAAAGATAGAAATATTTTATATTCATACGAGATAGTTCGTGCGAGATAGAAAGCAAGGTGCTATATATGAATATAACACCTTTCTATCTCGACACTAGGATCTAAACTAAACGGAAGTGGCTCCCGTAAACAAAGCGTAGAGATTATCAAGTTTTGATTTGTTTTGACATGCGTGTATTTGATATCTTTATTGGAATATATATTATCCTACATTGTTCGCGACCATCTTCTTTTAATAAAACCTCAAGCAAGTAAAGTTGCATCAAACACGAGACTTTTCTATTTGTGAAATATATATTATTAATATATGTAAAATTTCAAAATGCTGAGTCTGGTAGGTAACTAATGTGGTTATATTTGGCATTAGTACGCAATGTTAACGTAGATAAGAAACAATGTCAGTTATCTATTTAAAAACTACTGTCGGCAAATGTTATTAGTGAAGAACTATCGTAGGTCGTAGGCCTATTTCTATACACAATTCATAGCAGTAATCATGATCTACCAGGCTTTACTGAATATCGTCATTTAATAATTTATTGGAACTGAATTTAAGTTTACAGTTTTATTTATTACAGTTTCAGAAAGATTTTCCAAATGAAATGCGTACGTTTCACAATATAATCATAACGTGTCTAATAATTTAAGAATTATTTTTATATAAAACATAGTTTTTGACGATTATTTTTGTCGTCGATTTCATGTTAAAAATGCTTATTTAAAAAGAAACCAATTATTTTTTCTACATTATTTCTGGGTTCTTTATGAAATAAAAACTAAAAAAAATAACCTCCCATTGATATAATTCTAAAGAGTTTTATTGACAAGAGTTTTACATAAGCATTTGTGAGTACAGAAAAAAAATCACAGCATGATGAAGAAATATTTTGCACAACTTTTTGTTCAGACTAAGTGCTCTCAAACCTTAAGGAAAAATGCCATCATTCATGACAAAGTCTAACACAAAAAAAAAAACGTCTGTATATTTACCAATTACCTTTCCTGGAACGCTTCGAGAGTGAAAAACAGAAACACTTCAGCAATTTTAGTGTATGCCCTTCTTAGTTTGGAATTTATCGTTTCATGTAACAGCAAGTTCCTATTCACAAACAAAACTCAGTCATTACACTTTCATCTCTTGAGAAAAGTTTAATTTTGGAAGTATTCAAACAAGAATTCTTCCGTGTTACTGAAATGATCTGAATCAAATGTACCACATCAAGTTTCATGCACTCAAGGGAAGAACAGGGCAGCATTAAAGTTCAGACTTTATTTAGTATATTTATTCAGCGTTCTTTTACGAAATAAGAAATAATAGATGTAATAAAGCTTTAATAAATTATAAAAGGTTAATATTTGCAAAGTTTTACAATTTTGCTAGTATTTTGCCAAATGTTAAACTTTTAGGAATTTAAAAGATGAATGAATATTTTTATTTGTTAAAGTTGCTATTTCACAGTTTATATATATATATACACCGCATTTAATTAGGTATATAGACATAAAAGACATTTTAATCACAGGAAAAAAAAATTCAATTGCATTTTTTATAAACTCTTAATGTTCAAATTTGTCCTATAGCTTTAGTATAGTAAATGATTTTTCTAATATACTAACAATAGCCAATTCAATACCATGTCCTTCACGTGGATGTAAGATACAATGGCCAATTCAATACTATCGCCTTCATGTGGATGTAAGATACAAGTAAGACCAATTGAATATCATTGTCGTCATTGAGTATCATTGTATTCATGTAAGATACAACGGCCAATTGAGTATCATTGTATTCATGTGCAAGTAAGGTACAACGGCCAATTGAGCATCAGTCATAGTCCTGTGGATGTAAGATACAGCAGCCAATTGAGTATCATGGTATTCATGTGGATGTAAAATACAATGACCAATTGAATATCATTGTCTTCATGTGTAAGTTAATACGGCCAATTGAGTATCATCGTCTTTATCTGAAAGTAAGATACAGTGGCCAATTGAGTACCATAGCCTTCATGTGAAAGTAAGATACAATGACTAACCTATTAAAGAATCGTGTTGTGGGTGAAATATCATTTGCTTGTTTCCCAGAAAAAGTGAAAAACTGCAAAAATTCTTTTGGAATGTGTGTCACTTATACATCTGTAAAATTTGGTGAACAATGAGTATTGCAAAGGTTGCCTATATTGTACAAAAGTTTATAACCAAAACTGCTTATTCATCCTTCTTTACTACTCCAAATTTGGAATAATTTACATCCAAGTTTTCCGTCTGATGACGTGGTCTGTTTACCAAATGTTTACCGATAGTGGATTGTTGTAATCATCAATAATCGATTAATATCTACCAGATGGTTGAATGTTACACACTGATTTAAGGAATATTGACCCGCGGAATCAAATATGCTTAAAAGTGAATAACTACAAGGAAGAATGAAAGTAATAATGAAACTTTGTTGCAATTGTTTACTTATATTAACAACCTACCAACTAATGATATTTTTTTTTTTAATATTTAATTTTATACACTATTATTATGATTTAATTTCTATCAAATTTTTATTATGTTTTGCTTAAACAATAAATAAAACATAAAAATGCTTTAAAAGTGTGTTTTTTTTTTTTTACTCTTGACATTAAGCATTTCATTGTGGGAATAAATTATATCACTTTAAAACAAAGAGGGTTCAAGATTAAAAATAATAACTTATAAATGGGAATTTAACTTTTTAAACAGTAAGGTACTTTATTTTTCTGGAATATTAAGTCTTTGAACTGTTAAGCATATTAAAATTTATTAATCAGATAAAATTTGTCATGGAACTTGCATTATATTCAAAAATTTAAATTTATAGCTAGTTATACAAGTGCAAAAAAAATTAAACTTGGGAATGGAATATTAAATAAAAATACTCATGCTACTGCACGGAATATTTTTTCTTCAACATATTGTATAAACATAGAAATATGAACTTCTTATAAACATTTCAATTTCTTGTTTTAATAAAATATAAAATATAATACAAAAAAAAAAAAAAATACAATATAATATAATAAAAAATAATTACAAATGGATATACGTGCTGTATTTGATTATATGATAATATTAATAAAAATATTTCTACTAAAAATATTGTAATAATTTTGACGCTAAAGATTAATCTTTAAAATAAATAAAAATATTGAAAATGTTTTATTAAATATATATTGGAAACTTTTCTAAACTATTAGTACTTGCACGTTTTATAATAGTCCTTAAAAGTGTGTATGGTAAATTACTTAACTGTAAATAAGACGAATAACACAGTTTTATGATATTTTATGCTTATTGTATAGGTCCCAAAATATAGTGATCGCATTATTACAATTTACAATTAATTTTTCTGTATAATGTTAATTAATTTTTTAAAAATTTATCTCAAGTCTAACAGAAAATAATTTGTTTATTAAAAGTGTATGAATGGGTAAAAAATGCTTTGAATATTTAAATGTTTTCTTAATTATGAAAACCAAATTAATAGTATGTTTTGACAAAAATCTAAATTTAATAACATAAAACAGATTCATATTTGATTAAATGTCCCCTAACCAAAATGTTATTTTTCCTTTTTTTTATTTTTGTTATTGATTTCATTTTTTTCCCAATGACAAATATAAATGCATTGTTTATGCTTTTTGAACTGTGGAATATACATTTCATTCGTTGTATTGTTTTCCTGATAAAAAAAAAGTATTTTTTTCTCTTTTTGACTGGAATCATACCAAACAGACTTTACGAACTAATGAAATTCAGCCCATTACGATAAACGGAAAATTAATTATGTTTTGTTCTGATTAGTGTAGAGACTAACGAAATTAATTAGCGAAAGGTTTTTCAAAGAGCAAACGCGAGAACAGAACAGTTTGCCTTCATTAAAATCGCATCAAGAATCTTAAGGGATAATGAATAAAATGCCTCAAGATGAATGGTGTTTAGAGTGCTTATTTTGCAATGTTACACCACTTTTTTTTTACTTATGAGTGTAAGGGTATTACATGGGTCAAAATTCTTATGTTTACTTTAATGAATTTTTAATAAATTTGTACACTTTCCATAACTGTAGCATTTTTTTCTCACGAGAAGAGTTTGGGCATTTCATTCCTAGGAGAGAGGAATGCATGTTGTTATTTGATATATATTAAATAATCCCTCACTCATATTTGACAGCAGATAAACAGTGTTGGGGTTACTTATATTGCATGCAATCAGTGTTTTGTATTAATGAGAGCAACCTGTCACACAAATCTCATTACATATATTCGGTATCGTGTATAATAAGGAAATTAGTGAATGTTTGTCTGACCTGCACAGGTCAAAACAACTACAGATTGAATATGCACAATACCATGAGTGGTTCCATCGTGATTGATAGAGCACGAATTGAGAAAATGTATACGCCAATGAGGATTGGGGAAAACTTACCCCGCCCTTCCTCCTTCTTGAAGGATTGTCTTAAAAGGAGTTTTTTGTAAAGAGAATAGAGAATTCTGCGATGAGCCTTCCAGAAGTGTTGTTTTTCTTTTTTTCTCTGAAGTGACTGAACAGGCTGGAGTTTTTACTAAATGAGCCTCTTGTGGTTTCAAGTATCATGCTATGTGATAATTAAGGTCTACCGTAGACCACACATTATATTCGACGTAGACTCGAGAATTCTAATAAAATCTCCGACATTCAAGTGAACTGCACTTGTGATTCAATCGTGCACTTGTGATAAAATTCTAATTTTTAATATTCATTTATTTGAATAATACAGAGTTCTGTATTTGTGTTCATATATAATGCTTGTAAATAAAAATTAAAGTCTTCCCACGATCTTGAATTTGGCCTTCTTTTTTGAAGTCGTTATATGTCTAATATAGGTCAAGACGTTACAATATTAATTTTAGTAAATGCGAAAGATATTTGGGAAATGTATTATTATGTAAGTTTATAATTTCCAGAATATTGCAACTAAATATAGCATATGAATATTTTGTAGAAATATTCAATTTGTTATTGTAGTCCACAAAAATCCAATTTTAACTATCCATGAAAATGACAGAAACAATAACATATTCCTATACATTTTATAGGCGCGGGATCATTCAAATGCATATTTTAATCAAACAAAGGGATTTGCTTATGCATTTATTTTTAAAAATAATATTTTTAAGCCAAATATGTGACACAGTAGCTGCTTGCATATCTAGGATGCAAATTGCAAACTTTGTTCTACGATTGAATTAAATATAGTTTAGTTATAACTTCTATAACCATTTTTAAGGAAGAGAAATAGGTGCATTATGTAGATTAAAAGAATTCTTATATCTGCTTGGATTATTTCGCGCAAGTTTTTCAGGGATTTATACCAAATGATTTACAAATGAACGGTATTTACTTCTGAAATTCTTTCCAAAATGAACCAGTATCGTATGAACCTTCTTTTAATAGCCAATTTTGAAACAATATTTCCTTAATAAAGTAATCAACAAAATAGAGGAATCCATAGCACTTATGCTGGAAATTAAATAAAATTCCTCCAAAATATCAGCTATTCAAAAGTATTTGCGAAAAAAAATAATATAGGTATACATATAATATGATAAATTGGTTTTATCTTTTCCGATGTAATTATTTCTTTTTAGTATATAATATACAGGACTTTTTTGTCATAAGGATTAAATAACTTAATTAAAATTATTTTATGAAAAATCTGGCTTTTATATTTTTGAATTAATATAAGTATAATTTGTATTCCATAAAATTTAATTGTTCCATTGTATGATTTTTTTTTTTTTTTAATTAGCGAATTTATTTTCGAATTTAATTTTATTTACTGAGAAAATTTTGTTGGAAAAATAATATATCTAACAATATTAAGACTTTATTTTACAGTTATCTGAGAAAATAATTCAAAAATCAATATAACCATGACATAATATGTCCTATTATTGTAGTGTTTGTACATAATTTTCTTCGAGAAATATTTTTAAAAAGTTTTTTTTTTTTTTTTTGAAATTTATTTTAGTGTTATAAATTAATTACATATTTTAAGTTTCATGTCTTAAATTAAATACAATTTAGTTCATATTTTTAACATTTAATTTTTAAAACTTGCAACGAAGATTACTTTTTTAAACTAATAAATAAAATTTATTTATATCTTTAAGAAATTTTAATTAATTATATTTGCATTTTTGTCAATAATTACCCTTGCAAGATCTCAATTCATTAAGTCAGGGGACCAGTAGATGTCTCTACCAAATAGAACATAATCAAAATAAATACTCTTTTAAATATAACAAACTTCGTTTATGATTTAATTGTTTATAACTAAAAATAACATGCAATATTTCAGAAAACTAATCTAGGGAATTTGCAGAATATTTTTTAAAGTATTTATATATTATTTAATAACTTAAATTATAAAAGGTTCTGATCAAAAATTAAAGGTATACATAAAACACTGTCTAAGCATAACAATGCATAATTATCTAAAGCACCTGAGATTGTCAGCTTTAAAAGTTAGTTGATTACTTTCAGATGTCTTTAGATGTATTCTGCGCCATCAGACGCTTAATTGTATCGCATTTATCACTGTCATCATCTTCATTCAGAAGAATAATTACTGTGTTATGCATTATAGAGGAAACTGCTAGCTAATTAGGAAAACATTAATACATAAAATATGTTTAATAGAATAGATTCTCATTGATTGCATGAATAAAGCATATGCTTCGTATTTATTAATTTACATTAATAATACTAAAAGCATCAAAATAAATTATATAACTTAATTTAATAAATTCATTTTACTATCTAAAGTAAATTGTTTCTCTCAGTAATTTAGTAACATTTTCTATTTTTAAATAAATTCGAATAGTATGATACAGTTATTTTTTTAATACAATGTATTTTTCATATAAGCGTATATCGTGAATTAGATGCATGTTATATTTCTATTTTTATTTTTGGATTATTTGGAATTTAATTTCTACTGAATATTCATACTAATGCTTCAGAAAAGACGCTATATTTTTTAGATTTTTTTTTTTATTTTTATTTATTTTTTTTTAAATATATTCATATTTTTATGTGAAGTTTATTTCCAGTTTCATTTATTTATTTATTTTGTTACCACATCAATTATTTAAAGAAATTATGGAATTACAGTCCATTTAATATTTAGTACTTTATTTTTCTTTGTGGTTATTATATAAATATTTTCTTTGTGAAATTGTTAACATAACCCAAAACCACAAAATGCTTTACCCATCTTTGTTTTGAATGTGAGATACTATATTTCTGGAAAAGTTTTGTATTTGTGATAAATAGAATAGCTTAATCATTATTAATTTTATTAGTTCCATGAAATTAAAAATGAAAATGAAAATAAATTATCTTTTTTATGACTTTATGAATGATACTAATGCAATATTTTAATGCCTTGGTTTTTTTTAATTGTCTAAATAAATATGAAGTCTAAAATTTCCATTTCTGAAAATTTTTATTATGTAAAAAAAATTAACTTGTTTTCGATTAATTCATATAATAGTTACAGAAATACCATTCTAAAGTTTCGAATCCATATTCTCACTTTTTATCTAATTCATTTAAATATAACTTTTTGGACAACGATTATATAGGTTTTGTAAAAACCAATTATTTTCCACTCCTGAGTCACTTCTATTAAAATATTTTCTTTATAATTTCATAGATTTGTTAGTTAAATATTTTAAGTATTCATGATATATAAACGCTCGAGATCTATTAAATAATTTTACGAAAATTGTTGCTTTAAAAATACTTATATTATTGAGATCTAAATAAAATGCCCAAAACAGATACAGGGAATATAAATATACATCATTCTGGAGTTCTCACATTCACAATATAAATTTTTGTGCAATTCATTTAACTCTCTTGATTACGATTATAAAGGTTTTATGATTCAACTAGTAAAAATTATTTTTCCATACCAGAGTCCCTTTTTTTCAAAATTTTTTTGTTAATATTATAAATTTATTTGTTAAATATTTTGAATATTCTTGATAAACACTTGAGTTATAATAAATAATTTCATGAAATAAAAATTATTAATTTGTTGATATTAAATCACTTGTATAACTGAGCTCTAAATAAAATGTCTAAAACAAATTCATAATCTTTAGAAATGATAATTATTACGATATGTGAAATACTTACAAAATTATTTGGTGAATATGTACGTGAAAGATTCAATTACATACGTCAATGTGTGTCAATGTATATATATATATATATATACTCAAGAGCCAAAACATTATGACCACCTGTCAATAACGAGTTGGCCCACCTTTGGCGCTCAACACAGCTTCAACCTGCCTTGACATGGATGCCACAAGTCCTTTGGTAGATGCCCTGCATTGTATTGGGCTGTCAGCTGAGCCACTGTCTGGCTCCGGTTTTGCTTCACCATGTGCGACAGACTCCAACGACCTTTTTCTTCGATAGCGTGTGGACGTCCAACACCATGCCGTCTACTGCTGGTTTCCCGGCATTCATCCACTTTGCATAAGTACTAACAACTGTAGATCGCGAAGAACCCACGAGTCGTGCAGTTTCGAAATACTTGTTCAGAGCCTTCGAGCAATTCCAATCTGCCCTCTATTAAAATTGCTTAGATCCGCAGCCTTTCCCATCACCCACAGAAGTAAGTGAAAGAATGATTCTCCAGACTCTCCATCAGCAGTTAAATACCACTTCCACCTGATCACGCCTTCCACGTCATCCTGGCGAGTTCATTGCAAAATGTAGGGGTGGTAATAATGTTTTGGCTCTTGAGTGTATATATATATATATAAATATAATATTTGCAATATGTAAATAATATGCAATATTGCAACATGTATAACATTTTGAAATCATCACTCTTCCATTAATAAGTAAGTTACTATTTATACTTTCGCGTAATTATATAACAAAGTAGCTATAACTTGAATATTATTCATAATAATTTATACTATCTATTCATGTAGAAGAATTATGATAATAATTATCAGCTATTATGTTTAACAACATTCTTAATATACTTTATGTTGTTCTAAAATTATTAAGGTTGATTTATTTAACATTTATGTGCTTCAAATTCAATTATGGGATGAAATTGTATAGAGTGTACCACAAGTTTAAACTCTGCTTATAATAGATATATCTTAAGGTACTACACCTGACCCAGAATTTCTCCACCATCCCTAACAATCTGAAGGCCTTGAGGCCATTCGATAAGTGCTAGATGAATTAACGGTGCGACCATGCATAAAATACATCCAGGTAATTAAATCCTGATTTACGCTTCAAGACGCCCAATCAAAAGAACACCATCTTCCCCCTTTCCCTCTAGCCAACCAATGAAAGGACTTAAAATACTAAAGAGTAAAAGCTTTCTTTAAGGGGAATAACAAATTATTTTGAAATGATAAAAGATTACACTAGACGAATAATTAAGAAGAATAAAGTAAAAAAACTTAATAAAATTATATTGTTAACTTAAGCCGATTGACAGTATTAGTTTACAATAGCGTGTAAATTTTTTGTTAGTTAGTTAGAAAACATAATGCATGTGCAAGAATTTTTTTAGATAAATATGGAAACTGAAGTTTGTTTTTAAGAACTTTTCAATTTGCCACAATTAGTAATTCAAGTAGCAGATTTCCAGGTACATTTTTTTTCTTCTTTTGCTTGACATTTGATAAGAATTTTTATCTAACAAACATAAACTTCAGGTAAGATTATGTAATGATGGTTAGTAAAAGAATGAATTTTTTTTAATTCTTAACATAAGATATTTTTTTTATTTCATTCGAGCTGCCTTTATTATTTAAACGTCTGTTTTAATTTTTTTTTCACTGAAAAAAATGATTATGCGATGCACGTTTTTTTTTTCAATACCTGGTATCAAATTTTATTTTCTTCTTCAATGGCGCGGCAGTCTCATGCTGAACCATGGCAGTCTGCCTACTGACCGATTCCGAAACAGAAGTTTTCTTTTTTGCAGGGTAGGCTTGTCAGCCCTACGCACAACAATCATATTAGAGCGGGACCTACTGTTTAAATGGATCGCGGTTGATCCATGGCACAGCCGCGACTCGAACCTTGTGGCAACGAGCTCCAGATCGCTAGTCACACGGCCGTCAGCCCCCCCCCCCCAATTTTATTTTACTCCAGCAAAATATATTTATATATTTGTGAAATCAAATAATTTTTTGATTAATTAAATAAATTTTAAGTAATTATTCAAGTATGTAATGTTTTATTATATATGGTGTAATTTTAGTATTCAACGTATTTTTTTTTACAGTTCTAGCTTAGCAATTAAAAGATAGCACATTAAAGTAATCAATCAGAAAATATAGCAATATTTAATTACAGAGATTGTCAAATATTTTATAAAAAAATATCTTTAAAACAAAATACATTCAACGAATGAATTCTGAAACAGCAGAAATTTAGATAACAAACATATAAAAAAAATAAATATTTTAGTATAACATTTTTTTGCCAAAATAATTTTTAAAAATATGTATATATTCATAAATGTTTTCTTCGGTGTTGCGCTTTTTAATTTTATATCAAGTGGAAATCTAAAATTTTGAATCATAAAAACCCATTATGAAATTTCAAATGCAGGTAGAACATTATTTTTTTTACATAGTAAAAAATATTTTTGTATATATATATATATATTATATGTTGGCGCGCATAAAATTGATTTACTTTATATCACAATAATTTAAATTTGCAATTCATGGAAATGAAAATGTAATATTTTATTTTTACAATTTAATAGCCCTTTTTCTTATTTTTTTTTTAACGATTTAATGTGAGTAACATTTATAACAGGAATTATTTATTACGTTTTCATAATCAACACCAAAATGAAACGTTTTTAAATTAGAATGAGAAAATGTCGCGTCAAAAAAAGAAATTAATGACATATAACATTTATTTAATAAAACTTTCAAATTTTACTTGATAGAACACAGATCAATTTTCGAAATAACAATTAATATAACTTGATCTTTTTAACTCTGGATCCCTTTTAATAAACTTTTCTTTTCAATAATTTTTAATCTCCTTTGCCCACTGGCAATATCTCAAATTTTATAATGTCCCCGATTTTGTTATATTTAGATGATTTACGGACACACAATACAACAAAAAGGTAAAATATGATAAATTCGTTTAAATTCGTTTCTTAGAGATAATCAAAATATTAAATTTCCTCTCTTTCCGTGAAAGAATCTTCAATCCAACCCTCAATAACTCCTTCTCCCAAATTTCATTTAAGAACTAGTTTATTTATCGCCCATACGACGTACGTGGACTTTGAACATTATCTCCACTTATTGTGTTACCAATTACTTCCTTTTTTATCTGTCTCAAATTAGTAATTAATAGATATCAGCCGATATCTAATTTGATCACTCCTCTGTGAAAAACCTTATTTCGGATGGCGTGTTTATTCTTATATTCTCATTGCTTCTCGTCTCACAATGTATGGGAAAAGTAGATTACGTTACGCATAAAAATTTAAAGCAAGTTTTTTTCTCAATTAATTCAGACATTTCAAAAATCGCCGGAATCAGTTTTAGCGTCTCACAAGGCCTAACGTAACTCAAACACTGATGAATATTTTGACGTAAAATTTCACACAGATGTAAAGGACAATGCCAGCAATCTAAAAAAAAGAAGAAAATTGAAATTCCATAAGCTCCGGGAATTTTAAATTGAACATTGGTCTTTCTTTTTGGACACAGTAGTATATTTTAATGATTGATGGACACACATAACAACAAGAAATATGATAAATCCGTTTTAAAATTTCATCAAACAATTCAATAATCGTTGCAAGACGATCATTCTTAAAGAAAATCAAAATATTAAATTTCCTTTGCTTCCGTGAAAGAATCTACAATCTAATCCCAAATTACTTCTCTCCAAATTTCATTTACGAGCTAGTTTATTTATCACCCATACAACGTACGTGGTCTTTGAAATTATCTCCACTTATTGTGTTACCAATTACTTCCTTTTTTTCATCTGTCTCAAATTAGTAATTAATAGATATCAGCCGATATCTAATTTGATCACTCCTCTGTGAAAACTTATCTCGGATGGCGTGTTTATTCTTATATTCGCATTACCTCTCGCCTCACAATGTATGGGAAAAGTAGATTACGTTCCATTCCTAGATTCTATTCACGAAACCTACTTAAACCACAAGGAACTCAAGCTTTAAGGGCCTCCATTACATCACAAGTAAGAGCTTCCTATTTCCGCCATTTTGTCAACTGCTGAACAACAAAAAGCATCATTTCTCTTCAGGAAAGTGGCAGCAGCTAGTGGTTCCGCTGCGCGTGACTTGAAATTCGTATGCTGATTTTTTTTTTTCCTTCCTTTTCCTATAAAAGTGGCTTTGAATCTAAGATGGAGTTTCTATCTCTTTTTTTCTTTATCGTGAGCTATACTTTCTCAGGTTCCAAGATTTTCTTTTTTCATGTTAAAAAGAATATTAATATGAGATAGGTATCTGAGTATATCATCTAGAATGCAGTAGAATTCAAAAATTTTTAACGTACTTCTGATAGGTGTGTGTATTAATCAATATATTTAATTTTTAGAATGTATTATAAAACATTATATTATGAAATATGTTTTATAATACGTGTTTTATGTTTTTATATTACGTGTTTATGATATATATATATATATATATATATATATATATATATATATATATATATATATATATATATATATATATATATATATATATATATTTTATAT
The DNA here is from genome assembly GCA_021605095.1 of Caerostris extrusa. Classification (NCBI taxonomy): domain Eukaryota; kingdom Metazoa; phylum Arthropoda; class Arachnida; order Araneae; family Araneidae; genus Caerostris; species Caerostris extrusa. The sequence continues at coordinate 92,454 of BPLR01012142.1, forward strand.
AAGATATACGTGTTTTTATGATATATATTCGTTATTATATTATGGCGTTATTATAATTAATGGTAATGTAAAGTAGTAATATTTTTTTTTTAATTTATAAGAAAAAATATTCTGCTTTTTTATGCATCAAAATAATGTAACTTTTATATTGACCATCAAAATATTAATTATTTAAATTTTATAAAACATTCTCTAATTCATGAGTATTTTGTTAAATTATAAAAAAAAATTACAATTTTGATACCATAACATATTTCTATTTCTTATACAATTTTTTATTTTTTTTTTTTTTGCTAAATATATATTTTAAGTTATGCTTATAAGTTAATTATTTTTTTTATCGAAAGTGATTTGTTAAAATAATTCAGCCATGTCCAAATGAGACTTGCTGTTTTAATCTTTTAAAATGATAAAGCAATATCATTAAAAGTAATTAGCGTATATATTTCATTCTTTTTAAAATAGTTTAAAATGTTAACCTAATTTATAAGTGGTTAAATGATTTAAATCTAAATACATGAATATTACTAAAGAAATTTAATTAGAAGCCAATTCAAAATTTATGAAACACTGAACTATTTTTAGCTAAGAAATTTTTAACACACATTTAAAATAAAAAGCACGTATAATGCTTATTAACGTCCAATAACATGGCTATGTATCTATAGCCATTGATATATTTAAAATTTAGACTTGTATTTTAATAAATTCAATAATTGGTATACTCATATATTTTATTAATTCTCATGTTTATCTCCAGGGCAATCAAAAAACAAAGCTAAATAACATTATATTTAGACTATTTGATATGGTAAGCAAAAATTACTCGATGCAGACTCTTCACATTTTTGTCAGAATAAAATATAATTTAATAAAACCCAGATTTGACAGTAAAAAGCAAATGACCCAAAGGCAAATACTGCCATTTAAGTTGGAAAATGTCCTCTTACTTTGGAAAATAATGCCTTAGTCTTTAAAATTACCTTTCACAACGATTTTGTACACCAACGCAGAAAGGACTGAATGTGCCCTAAAACTTACAAACTGGCATTCCGTAAGCTTAATATCCGTTTAATAACATTGTAAACCTTCTTCATTTTTTATTATGCCATTGATACGGTAAAATGGCATTGTAACAATCTGTTATATTTTTGTTTCATTTAATCCTAATAATATCGTTGCGTGGGTGTAATATGCAAATGAAGACAATTAAGCTAATTGTTCTTTTGTTCACTAGATTAAAATCATTCCACTTCAGAAAAATGAATACATTGTATCGACACAAATTGGTTTCCTTTGTTTTCTGTGGTTGTATTTCAAAACCTGCAAACATAAGAATGGATCGGTAGCGTAAGGATTTAAAATACTATTTTAAGCGGTAAATTTGTACAAATTGAGTCAGGTCATTCCCTTATGTAGAAGTAAGTTTGAATGAAATTTTATAAACTAGTTTTATTTGATTATTTTATGATCCATAAAAATATTCAAATAAAACTAGGAAGTTTAACTATTTGCAGTAAAGATTTAAGTAAACTATTTGTAGAAAAGAACAATAAATATGCATTAAAAAGTATCTTAAAATATAAATATCTAATTTTCCTAATTGATTATAGAAATAAAAAATAACATGAATAAAAGATATTAAAATAAAGATAAATATATTTTTAAATATTCAATATTAAATTAAATACCTAGATCTAAATTGATTAAAAAAGACTTCTTTATATTTATAAATTAATAACTTTTAAAAAAATTTTAATGGGTACAGTATAAACTGAAAAAGTAGGGAAATTAGCGCATATATCAAAAATTAAATATTTATGGTTCCCTTGTGTTCTTATTTTTATTCATTTTTCAAATTTGCCTCTAGAAAACTATGAAAATACTTTTAATTATCATTGTAAATTCGATATAAAAATACCAAATATTACTTAAGGACTATGATATATATCTATAACTTGTATAGATACAAATCTAACATTTGTGCTCTTTTATTAATTTTCTATATGTATTTTTTTTAATTATGTCAATGAATTCATGTGTGTTATCACTACTGATTAGAAAGAACACACATTGCTTAATTACACGATTAATAGAACGATCAAGTATTATCTACAAAATGTAGAAACAAGTAATTGATTTCAATACTGCACAAAATATCTTATATGTGGAATTACTCCGCAGTATTAATATAAACATAATAACTATTTGCATTAGCTTCAAAGTAAGCAAAACTTAAAGTTAAATAACATTATGTTTATAATATTTGATACGGTAAGCAAAAATACTGATGCAAACTCTTCACATTTATGTCAGAATAAAATTATAATTTAATGAAATCCAGATCTGACAGTAAAAGCAAATGACCCAAAGGCAAACTGTGTCTTTTAATTAGGAAAATTTCCGCTTACCTTGGAAATAATACCTTGGTCTTTAAAATTACCTTTCACAAGCATTTTGTTCACCAAAGCAGAAAAGGATTGAATGTGCCCTAAAACTACCAAACTGGCATTCCGTAAGCTTAATACTCCGTTTAATAGCATTGTAAACCTTCTTCATCTTTTATTATGCCATTGATACCGTAAAACGGCATTGTAACAATCTGTTATATTTTTGTTTCATTTAATCCTAATAATAACGTTGCGTGGGTGTAATATGCAAATGAAGTCAATTAAACTAATTGTCTTTTGATCACTAGATTAAATCATTCCACTTCTGAAAAAATAATACAATGTATCTACACAAATTGGTTTCCTGTGGTTGTATTTCAAAACCTGCAAACATTAAGAATAGATCGATAGCTTTAAGATTTAAAATACTATTTTAAGCAGTAAATTTGTTTAAATTAAGTCAGGTCATTCCCTTATAAGATGAATGAGATATGTATATACTAGTTTTATTATGAATATTTTATGGTTCAGTTCGTTTGAAAATAACTACAAATATACATTAAAATAATGAATCGTAAAGTATAAATATGACTTTTTCCATTTGATTTCAAAAATAAATGAATATAAATGTATATTTTTAAATATTCAATATTAAATTAATTACCTAGAACAAAAATAATTAAAGAAACTTCTTTGTATTTGAAAATTATGAACATTTAAAAATATTTGGCGAATATAGTATAAACTGACAAGAAAGGATATTAGCAGATATATCAAAATTAAATATTTATGGTTCCCTCTGTTCTTATTGTTATTCATTCTTTTAATTTGCATCTAGAAAAATTATGGAAATATCTCATTTATCACTGTAAATTTAGATATAAAAATTTCAAATTTTACTTAAGGTCTATGAGATATATCTAAAACATGTATAGATGTTACAGATTGTAGTCCTTAGGAATACTTAAGAGTAAAACAATTTGGATCACTTACAAAAAATTATTTGTGTATTACTGATTAAATTTTAAATTATGAATGTAAGTAATTATCATTATTCATCAATGGAAATCTAACACTTGTGCACTTTTTAATAATTTTTTGAGGATTTTTTTGTTATGCTATTCAATTCACTACTGGTTAGAAAGATCAAGCATTGATTATTACACTATTAAAAGAACGATCAAGTATTATCTACAATATGTAGAAACGAATAATTCATTTAGATACTTCACAAAGTATCCTTATATGTAGAATTAATTTGTATTAACAATATGGTAAAAATGATAAATATTTGCATTATCTCCAAAGCAATAGAAACCTAAAGCTAAATAACATCAGATTTATAATAATTGATATGGTAAGCAAAAATTACTCGCTGCAGACTCTTCACATTTATGTCAGAATAAAATATAATTTACTGAAACTCAGATCTGACAGTAAAAGGGAATGACCCAAAGGCAAATAGTGTCTTTTTAAGTACGAAAATTTCTGCTTATCTTGGAAATAATACCTTGGTCTTTAAAATTACCTTTCACAAGGATTTTTTTGTTCACCAAAGCAGAAAGAATTGAATGTGCCTTAAAACTTACCAAACTGGCATTCCGTAAGCTAAATATCCCATTTAATAGCATTGTAATCCTTCTTCGTCTTTATTATGCCATTGATACTGTAAAACGGCATTGTAACAATCTGTTATATTTTTGTTTCATTTTATCCTAATAATAGCGTTGCGTGGGTGTAATATGCAAATGAAGACAATTAAACTAATTGTCTTTTGTTCAGTAGATAAAAATCATTCCACTTCTGAAAAAAAATAATACAATGTATCTACACAAGTTAGTTTCCTTTGTTTCCTGTGGTAGTGTTTCAAAATCTGCAATCATAAGAATAGATCGGTAGCATAAATATTTAAAATACTATTTTAGGTGTTAAGTTTGTTTAAATTGAGTAAGGTCATTCCTTTATGTAGAAGTAAATTTGAATAAGATATTTATATACTAGTTTTATTTGACTATTTTATGGTTCAATTCGTAGAAAATAACAGATATATACATTAAAAGTAAAGTATAAATATATAATTTTTTTTATGCTTGATTTTAAAAATTAAAAATTACATGAATAAAAATGTTAAATAAGTTTAAATATATTTTTAAAATATTCTGTATTAAATTAAACAATTCGAACTAAAATAATTAAAAAAGACGTCTTAATATTCATAAACTATGAACATTTAAAAATGTTTATAGATATAGCATAAACTGGCAAGAAGTGAAATTCGAAGTCATATAAAAAAGGAAATACTTATAGTTCCCTGTGTTCTTATTTTTATACATTCTTTTAAATTTGTATATAGAAAATTATTGAAATATTTCATGTATCATTGTAAATTAGTAAGCTATAGTTTATAAGTAATATTTGATATTTTTTTTCTATTAGGCCTATAACATGTATAAATTTGCACATAAATTTTACAAGGGAAAACCATTGGAATATTTATAAAAAATTATTTGAAACTTTAAATTTTGAACATTAGTAATTAACGTAATTTATGAAAGGAAATCTGTCACTTGTATTATTTTCATTATTTTTATATCGATTTATGTATGAATTACATCATTTGAATTAACGTGTTATCACTACTGAAATGAATGATCAACTATTTACTGATTACACGATTAATAGAAGTATGAAATATTATCTACAAAATGTAGAAACGAATAATTGATTTAGACACTTCACTAAGTATCTTCTATGTATAATTAATCTGCATTAATAATTTGGTAAATATGATAACTATTTACATTACATTTAAATATGAATGTCTGCATAGCTTCCAAAATATTAGTAATTGATGATATTTTTGAAAAGGTATTCACTCATCAGAATATATTATTAAACGGAAAATTAATCTGTATTATTAATTTGGAAAGTATGATAACTATCTGCAATGTATTTCAATATGAATGTCTGCATAGCTTCCACGATATTGGTAATTAATGATCGATGATGTCTTGAAATGGTATTCCTTCCCACAATATTTTATTATAAGGAACAAATCTATATTAAACATTAAAATTACAAGATTTTTCTTATAATAAGCAAATATATTTTAAAATATTTTTAAACAATTATTGCTGCAATAATTTTTTAAATATATTTTTTTGTGGTCTAGGTCCAATGAAATTTCCTTTGTGAATTTGTTAAATATATAAAAAGTTCACAATGGAAATTTCATTGGACCACAAAAATTAATATTTTTAAATATTATGGCTAAAATAATACGTATGTATTGTTTATTATTTAAAAATATTTGCATTAGGCTTTCAGTGTTTACTGAATAATATACCAAATTATTAAACCTAATTCATTAGTCACAAATATAAGCCATTTCATTTGTTATGAATATAGCAGATTTACAGAGAAAATTTCATTGGATATAGACCAAAAGAATAAATATTTTTAAATGTTACTGCTCCAATAATATGTATGTATTACCCATGTTACTTTAAAAATATTTGCAATTGGCTTTCAGCGTTTATTGAATAATTGCCCAGTTTAATTAAACCTACTTAATTAATCATATATACATCTAACCTATTACATTAATTATGTATATAACAAATTCACAAAGAAGTTAAATCATATCTTGACCACAATAATAAATATTTTTGATGTTATTGCTCCAATAATATATGTGTATTGCTCATGATTCTTTAAAAAATGTTTGCAATAGGCTTTCAGTGTTTGCTGAAGGGATATATAATGGTATTTTGACTGAATAATTCCCCAGATTAGTTAAACCTATTTCATTAGTGATATATTTCGTTAGTTATGTATACAACAATTTCACAAATTAAATTTCATTGGACATAGACCACAAAAATAAATATTTTTAAATGTTATTGCTCCTATGATATGTATTAATTGATTATGTTTCTTTAAAAAAACATTTACAATAGGCTTTCAACGTTTATTGAATAATAGCCCCGGATTAATTAAACCTATTTCATTAGTGTTAGAGTGCATTAAAGTGAAACAACATCTATTTTCTGCCATCTTGGTTACTGAATAATTACGACCTAATGAAAGGTACTCCAAACTGTATAATGCTTATCACACAGAGTATTTTTCATTTCTGGAAAATATATACTAAAGCTGGAATATAAAATATGCTAATACCTTATGTAAAATGGCCAGAAACTCGAAATTCTTTTTCACAAAAAGGAAAGAAAGCCATAAAGTTTGAACCTCAGATAACCGACTTTGACAGTTTTCCCGATATTTATCCTCATTGGATATGCTGGAAGGTAAAATGAAACGCTTTCCCATAAACTGTTTTGAAATAAAGCTGCATGCCCGACACTTGAGTAATAACTCCATACGTAGAAATTTTCACCTACTTACATATGCGCGAGATCTTGTTTAATTTCTTTATTTTCAGATATACTCGCAAACATATATAAGATATTTTGTGCCTACTTTCCATGCCTTGGAGCTCTGTTTTAGAAACGTGTATATTTAATAAGTGCAGATCTATAAGTTGAAATAATTTACAAACTGCATCTTATTTCAACTATATTTTAAATCAAATTTTTCTGAATTCTTTTTTTATTGGAAAATAAATGTATGTATATTATTTTTTATTAAAATTTTTGTTAAAACGTTAGGCATACAAGTTATGATTTGATACATTATATTTTTTTTTTATATTATTTATTATTTAACATTAATTTTTTTCTTTATATCGAATTTTTCAAAGTTGTTTAATTTTGATAAAATATATTAATTTACTAAAATATAAATCATGTGTATAAATAATTAATCAAAGTAAAATAAATAAGAAGAAGGAAATCAGAAAATAAATATTCCTGTATTCAAATATTAATCAATCAATTACTTATGCCAAATTGTTACTAAACAATATTAAGTAAGATTGTAAAATTATTACCATGCTTCTTACTACGCATTTACGAGAAGGCCTCCTGTGGCGTTCAGGAGAAATTGTCAGTAGGCTTACAGACACTCACCCGAAGGGAAATGCAGCGCAACCTGCTCACCCGCTGAGAAATGTTTAGTTTAAAGTCTGATCCCGAGAGGAAATGCATTTAGTGCATCCCGACTCATTAGGTGGTCTATTTATCGCGCATCCGTTGCGTATCCGAGTTTCTGGTTTTGGGCTTAGAAGTGGATTCCATCCATGAATTTCTAATATGTTGTAAATGGGTTAGTACTGTACGTTTCTAATAGTATGCGCATGATAATTGTGCGTGTCTAAATAAATCTGGGTTCTCCAACCGGTTCCTCTAGTATCTCAACCTATCCATGCCCAATTACAATCCAGTTTCCCAACATGAACACTACAAAGCAAATATAGATGCGCCTAACATAAATATATTTGAGATAAAAAATGATGCTTTTAATTATGTTTTATGTTTCAAAAATTAAACAAAAACTTAAGTTAGCTGTAGTGTCTCCATATAAAATGTTAAAATAAAAAAAAATAATAATAATGGTAAACATGTATTCTTTAAAAACAAAACAAATTCTGGAAGAAAAATATTATTATCATTATTATTAAATAAAATATTATTAACATTATTATTTAATAATATTAATATTTTTATTAAAATTAATTTCTCTATTTACACATTTATTTCAATCTTTTTTTAAATAACATTTATCTAAAGTTAAAGTAAATATTAATATTTTGAATGACTAAAAGCAATTTAGATTTATTTTTCTAAATGTTTGTAAGAAATAAAAATTGAATTAAACCATTTAAAATCTAAGATTAATTATGTATATTTGTTTAATTTGTGGAAATTTATTTTAAATTTTTTTTATCGTTATGTCATTCGTAATGTGTAATATCTATATTTTTAATGCTTTTGAAAAAAAAAGTATAAATATTCTTATAAATTTAAGTTGCTATATTGTACTAGTCAGTTTAAAACGAATACCAGTAAATGTGTTCAAAGTCATATAAAATATTAATATGAATTTAATTTTCTCATTTTTTTCATCAATTGTATTTATTTGTATTTTTAATGTAGCTATAATAAAACATAACATCAATACCTGACTCTGACTTTTCTCAAAAACTCATTATTTCTAATGCAAATATATTTCCGATACCACTCAGAACCACAAAAACGTAGGTAATGATGATAAATAACAAATGATTCAACTTTTGAAAAATAGTTGCAATGTATTGTGCACTGTTGTTTTTTTTCTTCTCTTCAAATCCTTCTCCCTCGCCTCGTTCATTCCACGAATAAACTCTTTACAATTTGCACCCTCTCGATGAATCATTTGTGATTCCAAGAATTTAGCCATGATGGATCAACAAGCCAAGATGGCTGCTACCAACCATCAAATGAAAAATAATTCCGGAATTTTCCATTTGTTACTTCTGAACAGAAGGTGAAAAATGAGCCCTTCGTTTCGCTGCACACGTGCAAAGTTTGTTATTGAGTTTTCTGGGTATTTTTTCTCCTTCTCAAAGTCATTCCTGAACAAGATAAATGGCAAATGTAAAACAGTTGGAAACATGAAATTGCTTTTCTCTCGATTGCCAATTTCGATTGTCACTGCTCTTGGAATATTTAAATGGTCATCAATTCAGTTTTAATGAAGAACATTTAAATATTTTAGGATTCTATTTTAAATAATTATAATTAAAATTAACATAATGTGAATTTTATATATAAAAGGAATTTTTTTTTATTTATAAAGCGGGTTTAATTTAATTTGACTTCGTATTGCAAATTTCATGTCATATTTTATCTGCTTTAGTAGTATCTTACATCAATAGCAATATAATTTATAATTGTTTAATTAAATTTTTATTTTTGGCAAACATTCAGAAAAAAATCAGAATTGTTGGTAGTTATTCAAAACGTTAATATTTACTGTAACTTCAGAAAAATATTATTTATAAAAGATTGAAATAAATGTGAAATTAGAAAAGATATTATCATCAATATTATGTATAAAGAGAAATCCTTTTTTTCAATACCTTACAGCAATTTTTAAATACATAGAACTTTTATAAATGCTTTTTTTTTTTTTTATTTTAGTCAGATTATATATATAACTAAACTATGCATAAAGCAAAAAAAAAAAAAATATATACATAAAAATACTACTTATATTTTTTCAAAAGTATTAAAAAATATATGTGTTATACATTTTAGTATAACAATAGAAAGGTTTAAAATCAAGTTCAACAAATTAAACAAGTATAAAACAAGTGTTTTCTAAATATATATATATATATGTATATCATAAATATGTACTATATATCTATGTTAGCTTTAAAATTGTAGAATATTTTGTTGTTGATAAGAAATTATGATATTACATTATTTTCACCGTGTTGCGCAAGTTCTTTGTCGTATTTTTATTGTACTGTACTAGTCAGTTTAAAACGAATAACAATAGATGTGTTCAAAGTTTCCCCAAAGAAATATTAATAAGAATACAATTTTTCTCGTTTTTACAACATTTGTATTTATTTTTGATGCAGCTATAATAAGATATAACGTCAATACCTCACTTTCACTCTTCTTAAAAACTCATTATTTCTAATGCAAATATATTTCCGATACCACTCAGAACCACAATGTCGTAGGTAATGATGATAAATAACAAATGATTCTAGTTTTGAAAAATAGTTGGAATGCATTGTGCACTGTGTAGTTTTTCTTCTCCTCAAATCCTTCTCCTCGCCTCGTTCATTCCACGAATAAATCTTTACAATTTGCAATCTTCGATGAATCATTTGTGATTCGAAGAATTTAGCCCTGATGGATCAACAAGCCAAGATGGCTGCTACCAACCATCAAATGAAAAATAATTCCGGAATTTTCCATTTTTTTTTCTTCTCAGCAGAAAGTGAAAAATGAGCCCGTTTCGCTGCACACGTGCAAAGTTTGTTATTGAGTTTTCTAGGTGTTTTTTTTCTTCTTCTCTAAGTCATTCCTGAACAAGATGAATGGCGAATGCAAAAAGTTCGAAACATGAAATTGCTTTTCTCCGCGATTGCCAATTTCGATTGTCAATGCTCTTGGAATATTTAAATGGCCATCGATTCAGTTGTAAAGAAGAATATTTAAATATTTTAGGATTCGATTTTAAATAATTTTAATTAATATTAACATAAAGTGACTTAAAAAAAAGGAAACGATTTTGAATTATTAACGGTTTTTAATTTAATTAATTGACTTTTGTATTGTAAATTCCACATCATATTTTATCTTCTTCAGTAGTTTCTTACATCAATAGCAATGTAGTGCATTACTGTTTAACTCAATTTTTATTTCTGGCGATAAATTAGAAAGAAAAAAAAATTACTTTTAGTTATTCAAAACACTAATTATTTCTTTAACTTGATACAAATATCATTTATAAGAGATTGAAATGATATTTGTAACGAAGTTATTATATAACAGAAATGGATATTTTAAATACGTTACAGCGATCTTAAAATACGTAGATTACTTATAAATATGCTATTGGGCTTTTTTGGATATTTACTCAGATTCTCTCTCTCTCATATATATATATAACTAACATTGGTTATATATATATATATAAAAATATACATAAAAATAGTATTTATATATTTTTTATAAATATATATATATATATATATATATATATATATAATTTGTATGCAAAGAATAACATGTACCTATTTATAATAGGTATTCAAAATATAAGTGCAACAAATTTAGTAAGTCATAACAATAAAAGTTTAAAATCAGCAATGAATCAATTCCATCATTAATTAATATTAGTGTTTTCAAATTAAACTGATAAACATAATTTATCATATATTTTAAATTTTCAAAGGAAGTATTTATAAATATATATATAATAATACGTACTATACGTTATATTAGTTTTTAAAATTGTAGAATATTTTTTGATTTACTAGTATCCTTCAAAGAAATTATGATGTTACATTATTTTCACTATATTGAGCAAGTTCTGTATCGTATGTTTTACAATATTGTCCTAGTCAGTTTAAAAACAAAACCGTGTAAATGTGTTCAAAGTTTTCCCCATAAAATATTCATATGAATTTAATTTTTTCGAACTTTTTTCATCATTTGTATTATTTTTTATGCAGACATAATACGACATAACATCAATAACTCACTTTCACTTTTCTTAAAAACTCATTATTTCTAATGCAAATATATTTCCGATACCACTCAGAACCACAAAGACGTAGGTAATGATGATAAATAACAAATGATTCTAGTTTTGAAAAATAGTTGCAATGTATTGTGCACTGTGTGTTTTTTTCTTCTCTTCAAATCCTTCTCCTCGCCTCGTTCATTCCACGAATAAATCTTTACAATTTGCAATCTCTCGATGAATCATTTGTGATTCAAGAATTTAGCCGTGATGGATCAACAAGCCAAGATGGCTGCTACCAACCATCAAATGAAAAATAATTCTGGAATTTTCCATTTGTTTCTTCTCAGCAGAAAGTGAAAAATGAGCCCTACGTTTCGCTGCACACGTGCAAAGTTTGTTATTGAGTTTTCTAGGAGAGGTTTTTTTCTCCTCTAAGTCATTCCTGAACAAGATGAATGGCAAATGCAAAACAAGTCGAAACATGAAATTGCTTTTCTCTCTGGATTGCCAATTTCGATTGTCACTGCTCTTGGAATGTTTAAATGGCCATCAATTCTGTTTTAATGAAGAACATTTAAATATATTAGGATTCGATTTTAAATAATTATAATAAGCGTTAATGTCATAAAGTGAACTATTCTAGAACAGGATATGATTTTGATTTATAAAAGGGTTTAATTTAGTTATTTGACTATTATAACAAAATATTCTAGCATTTCACAATTAATATAAATAATTTAAAACTTCCTTGAAAATTCAAATATAAGATTAATTATGTATATTTGTTTAATTTGTTGAAATTGATTTAAATTTTTTTTTATCGCTATGCCGTGCGTAATATATAACATCTATATTTTTAATGCTTTTGAAAAAAAATATAAATTTCTTATATACAATTTTGCATATTTTAGTTATCTTTATATATGCATATATAATATAAGTAAAAAATACCAATAATATATTTATAAAATCTATGTATTTAAATATCGCACCAAAGGTATTTAAAATATGGTTTTCTATTATACAATAAGCAAGACATGATGACAAAAAAAAAAAATATCAAAATCAATTTCAGCAAATTAAACAAGCATCCGTATCAGGTTTTTTTATAGGTATATAAATTTTCAAGAGAGGCTTTTTCTAAATACGTATAAATATGTATACGTATATACATGTTATATATGTTTAAAAAATCCATCCTTAAAATTTCAGAGTACCATAATCCATATTTTTAATACGTGGGAAAAATATAATTGTCTTTTACAATTATTTTTGTTTTTTACAGATTTTAGTTAGATTCTTCAATTTTATTATTAACTGTTTTTTGTCATTATTTTATAGTGGCGTTTTGTATTACTTTGCATTTTACAAAAACGGCACATTTTCTTGATTTATCTTATATAGAAATAAATAATGCCTATATATATATGTTATATAATAAATATTTATGTCAAACTAGGTTCCTGTTTGTAAAACTAAGAAATTTACATTCCTTATAATTTTTGAAAAATAATTTTTTATTATAATTTAGAAGTTACTAAAAACTCAGTAAAAATCGTTTTTTCTTCAAAAGTATACGTATTCGATAATAAAAAAAAAAGCACCTTAAAGATTTGTTTTATAACATACTGGATGATAAATATTTGAATTTATTTCGTGAAGTATTAATTTTTTTGTGTTTAAATTATTATAAAATTATGATTTTTTTGTCTTTTGAAATTATATTAAAAGTAGTATCTAATGAGTAAAACATATTTTTCTTACTGTAGAAAAATGCAAACATTATATACATAAAATATTTAAGTATAAAAATAATTTAAAGTTTATATATAAGGAAATTTATTTATAAAAAAAAATAATTTAAAAGTGCAAGATTATTGTTCAAAAAAGAGATTATGTCATATTTTTGACTAAAATAAGCAAAGTTGAATGAGGGATAAAAAAAAAAAAAAAAACTTTATCAATTAAGAGTATTTGTTTCCAATTAATACGATGAATATTTCTGTATGTATTTTATCTAAAAAGTATCTTTCAATCAACAATATAAATCTATAAGATTTTATCTTAAAATTATATTATTTTTAATCATTGCAGTATTAATTTACCTTACATAAAGAGAACTAGTAATTTCAGATTAGAATTGTGTATAATCAGCAGAAAAACTTAATTTTACCAAACATTCAGTTTTTATTTTGTAAAATACTTTTTTTAATAAGAATTGTGATGCAACTTGTTTAGATATTTTACTCTTTAAATTTTAAATTAAAGGAGAAATGAAGTTTTGAATTTATTAATATTTAAAGTTATTTCGGCTTAAGAAACTTTGCATTCAATTTTTTTAATTCCTTAAACTTAATTTTACCAAACATTAAGTTTTAATTTGTGAAATATCATTTTTTTTTTTTAAAATAAGAATTGTCATGCAACTTGTTTAGGTATTTTAATATTTAAATTTTAAATGAAAGGGAAATGTAGTTTTGAATTTATTAATGTTTAAAGTTATTTTTGGCTTAAGAAATTTTTTTTTGCATTTCATTAATTTTTTTAAAGTCCTTAGAAAGAGAAAATATCAGATTAGAATTATTTCTCGTAATGAAATACAAATAACTATCTTTGTCAAAAATGATATATTTTAATTATTTTACAGTTTTTAAATAAATTTGTAAGGTATGTCTATAACACCATATAAGGGTTTTAGTATTCTAATTTACTAGTTGTAATCAATGATGTCTTGTGTGTAATCAACTATTTGTATTCTTATTTTATAACATTCAAGCTTCTTACAAGGGCCTGAATGGCTAGCGTTTGGCGCTCGGTGCAGCAGATTTCAGGCGGATGTTTGTAGTGGTTCGAAATCACTTTAAATCCTGAGGTCCCGTTCTAGTATTATCATAGAGCGTTGTGGGAGGTATTGTTATTCCCGTCCGCAGCTTATCTTCAAGCTACACGCAGCTCCTGGATAGTGCTAAGTGGTAAAACGTTGCAGCGCTTGCCTTAAGGCATCAAAGACAATTGTCTAAATGTTTGCCAGCTGCATTAGAAAAAAAAAAAAAGCTTCTTTATAATAGCATGTCTAAAAACACATTACACCAATATAATTTGATCAATTGTTATTTAATTAGAAACCAGTATATTTAACTAATTATTTATATAACTCCACTAAAAACAAATTGGAACAAAGCAGTAAAAATCGTATATAAAATTGTGACATTGCTATCTCCCGCAATCAAATTCGGTCTGGAATTATTTTCAAAAGCTTCATTATTTTAATGGACTTTTTTTAAATAACAAGGTTAAGCCAATATAACAAACGTTTGTAGCAGAATGATAGAAACCGTGTTTTCTTTCTGAATTACAGCAACTGAATTCTTTCCAATCAAATCAAGTGCGTTTGTGTAAAGCTTCGAACGATCACAGTAACTCAAGAGCATTGCTAAGTCCATTTACTGACGGAAGAAAAGAAAATGGTGCGAAATTTTCAGATATCCAGGAGTTGATATTTCCTGGTGTGTCCATTCAGCATTGTGATGACAGTGTGCATGCATGTGTGTGTGCATATGCACGTACACTACAGGAGCTATTACATACATATGCATGTACATACATAATATACCCCATACATATGCATGGTAATTATCCCTAGTGATTCTTGGATATCGCTTCTGGCATGGTTGCAAAACGTTTTATGCCAGTTTCAAAGAATACTTTTGATTATAGTCAACATATTAATTGAAGTATAGTTTCATTTTTGCAAAGCATGCATTCTTAAAAAAATTTCAAATGTTTAAAAGTTGGTGATCAGTAGACGACAGTATATGTGAATATGGTGGATTTGGTAAAAACTTCAAATTTAGACTCGTTCAATTTTGGAGTGCGTTTTGTGAAACCCTGAGGTCTTGTCTTATCATTAAAAACAATAACGCCTATTCGATTCACTAACACCGTTTTAAGAATAACAATTTCTAATGCACAAATATCAATTGTTGCAAGTAAAATTGTGCATAAGTTGTTTGAACTATTTATAGGAAGGTGGAATGTATATCTCCAAATTGATTCTACCATTCCGTTAGCATTTTGTTCTTGAATTTAGGTTAGAAGAAAAAGCCTAAACATTCACCTAAAACTATGTCTAGCCACTGTATTGAGTTTTTAAGAATGTCATACAGTTTCCACTTTTTATCAAAAGTAATGATTCTAAGTTAAAAGAACAATTTATTTATCCGAATACTGAAAATCTTTAAATATACAAAACAATTTCAATTTCTGCCTGCCAGTTCGTGTGGAACTCATTTGTCACGAATTTAACCTTTTCAAGCACTGCAAGATATCCTAAAACTGTTGCTATACCTTTTCCAAGACGGATTGCATGCACTTTAATATTTATTGTGGGATTAGCTAGAGAACATCATTACAAAGACGATTTTCCTGTTTCTAAGGAGATTATTTTCTAAGCTCATATTTTATGATCCAAACTTCACAAACCATCGTCTCACTGTGGATATATTAGTTGAATCATTCTCAAATGGAGTATTAATGTCTCATTTTCTTAGGTAGCAGAACCTTCAAATTTATATTCATACAGAAAATTGATACACATTTTGTAGGATTCCATGTTTCTTTTTGTTTAATATTTTCTTAAAAAATCCTAAAGCATGAATACAAACAAAATCGGCAATGAGATTGTTGCGAATAATTTTATTCTGTACTTTTATTTTTGGGTATCTGAATGGCCGAGTGTCTATCACTATGGCGCTCGGTGCGCAGGTTTCGGGTTTTGAGACTCGTGATTGTTTGTAGTGGTTCGTAATCCACTTTAAACCGTAGTTCCCAGTCTAATATGATCGTAGAGCTTTGTCTTGAGGTTTAGTCAGAATTCCTCAGTCCTCGTGGTTTATAGCGATGGTCTTCTGGACCAAGTGTAGGGTTTCTTGCAGCAGAGGAATTAACAGACAAAACAAAATTAAAACAAAGTAACAACAAAAACTCATTTGACTTAATACTGGTAGATATATATTTTATATAACGCCACCTAATATCAAAAAGTCCCATTTCTTGTGAAACAATTCAATAGTATACACTAGATTTCGTTTATTATTAAAGATATCGTATGCAAAAGGAGAAGGTTCAATTCCTTCTCTGCAATTATGGAAGAATTCTCGCATTGATAATCCGATTTTTTATTCGGATTTTTTCAGTTTTTCATAATTACAATACAAAAATTAAGGCAATTAAACATAAATTTTGCCAAAAATTATTACATTCTCTCCATTTCGATAAAAAACAACATCAATTATTGCAAAATGGCTAAAAATTTTTACGTTTAAGGATGACAAGGCACTCATAAATTAATAATTAATATAGTGCATAACTTATTTCGAAATTCAAACATATTTAAATGCATTTCAAATTTTAATTTGACAAAAGTTTTTATTACCATTCTTGCATAAATAATCTAAATTAGTTAAATTCCTTGAATTTCCTTACATAAAATACCCCCAAAATACCCTGCAATAATAAATAAATAAATAAATAGCTTAAGATGAATGCATAGATGTTTTAACAGCAAATTAGGGCACTAAAACAACAGAATGAAATAGAAGACCCATAAAGTGTTCTCGAACAATCCATGGGTAAAAAGAAACTACCAAAACAATAAAAAGAACACACATAAAAGCTTAAGATACTTGTTCAGTAATTACTAAAATAGTTGCTATGAGGAAATCCCTGTAACTCAACTGCAAATTTCGTGGCCAGATTGATAAGGACAACCTTCCAATAAGACGCTCCATTAATTCTACCTAGGGGATAAGCTATAGAGTCTAGGGATTCGAAAATTCGATTCCAAAGGAAATGTCCTCTAAGGAAGAATATCCTGTTTGTTGGTATTATTGTTTCTTTTCGTTTTTTTTTTTGTTAGATGGGTCAGATGTGATTATTTTGGATTTATGAATGGTACAATAGTGTATGTTGTTCTGATAATGGCCAACTATACTCGAATGGCCACAAATCGAATTTTTATCAGTAAAATGAGCTATTTATATTGTTTAAAATAATTTGTTTCAATGTTTTTCATAAAAAATAAAATATATAAAGTGTTCAGAAAGGAAATTCAAATAAACAGAAAATACTTTATATATAAGTCATATATATGACTTATATATAAAATCATATGATTTAGTCACAAATTAATATTCAACTAGTTGCATAAAGTTTTGTATTATTTTAATATTGCATGATTTATTTAAACACAAAGAAATGTTGTGTTATGTAAGATACTTTTATGCTTCTATAAGCATTTATTATGCTTATATGCATCTTTTATAAAGCATATTACGCATCATTAAGCTTTTATGCATCTTTCCTTATCTATAAGGTTCCTTTTTTTTTAAGGTATTGTGATAAATTATAACTTTATTTGCGTACATAATATTTAATTTTCTATTGTGTGCATAAACTTTTCTTTTATTAAAGCAGTATTTGTAATTATATTTCTGTACAAAACATTATATTCATTCATGTTTTTTTTTTTTTTTAATTTTAACAGTTTTTTAAGAAACTCAGACATTTTAATTGTTCCTTTTGTTTCCTGTGTTATGTAATAAATATAACAGAAATAAAAATAATCTAATCTAAATGTATCTAAATAATAAATTTAAAAGTAACAGTAATTTTTGTTATTTCCTTTTTGAAAAATATTTCAATTTGTTTTAGGTATATTTATGCAAGATTTTACTCCTTTTATTAACACAAGCATACAGTACATCACACCTATATTTTTCTAGCAAACAATCAAATATAGTAACTTTTCATAAATAAAATTTAACACCTTTGTATAATAAAATGCTTATAGATTATTTTTTATAAATTAATTCTATTTTTGTTTTAATTTGTGCCAGCAAATATAAGTTATGTAACACTTGTTGACCTTTCCATGAAATTATAGTAGCACAATATAGTTCGTGAAAGAAAGAGTGTTTATTGAAATTGTTATTAAAGTAGGGTTAGTCAATCATTTACATAATTTATGTATTTCTATGCACTCGAAATTATAGAAACCACTTAAAATTTCATTTATGAAGTATTAGTAAACTTGAAAGGATAGGTTTTCCTATAAAGAATGCTACTGCTCTGTAGATGAATAATTTAATTCACGTAACATTTGACCATCCATGGAATTATTGTAGCACAATATGGTTTGTTTGACCTCAAACGTGAAAGAAAAGAGTGTCTATTGAAAATTGCGAATAAATCAGGCTTATTCAATAATAATTTCAATAATTTACGTATTTCTGTACACTCAAATTTATAGAAGCAATTTACATTTTCCTTTATAAACATGAGAGGATATTTTCAATAAAAAGGATATGCCACTGTAGCACTGTAGAATATTACGACTCTTTATTATAAAATCAATAGTTTAGTTCATAAATGCAATTCAAACAATAATTATAAATTAACATTTTTCATCATTAGCCTAGCCACTATTAAAGTCTATAGAAATTTATGAGCGAGGTTTATACATAAGCATTGCTTAGGTTTTAAAAACGAATGCATTAATTTAAATTCTGTTAAATACAAGGATTTCCAACAAATATACTGAAGAATTAGAAAAACTTAGTTTTCTTTTTAATAAAAGGTAGGTTAAGTTAACGTTAATGAAGTTTAAGTTTGTTCTGATATTAAAAAATGATTTTATTTACGAAGTTAGTTTTGATTTCAGAAAAAAAGTTTCAATTTTTCTACTTATTTATGTAAATATGTCTTATATAATTTTGATCCTTTTGAAAGAAACACGGTAAACGAATTTTAATTGACGACTTTCAGTATAAATATACATCCTATATTTAATTGAAAAACTGTTTGATATTTCTTGGATAATGCAAAACTCATTACTTATTTGATATCCGCGAAACATCAAGATTTTATTTACTTTTCTTCTTCATTTTATTAGATTTTTGTAATAACCGTAAAGACATTATTATTTCATATTTTTTTTCCTTTTCAGTTATAAAGAATCTTCGGTGTGTTCCACAATTATTTTTTTTTTTTCAGAAGGTTGAGTCAAATTCAATTTTCTTTGAAAAAGTTAGGCTCGAAAAAAAAAATAGATATCCGAGAGTTATAAAGCATTGTGTTAGCCATGTTTTTCCTTAGCTGAAAAACATGTGGGGTTCGACGTAGGGATTCTTTTTAAAAAAAAAAACATAATTTAAATTTTTTGGAAGCAGAGAAAAAAAATAGGTTGGCCAAGAATAGGAGTAATCTGCATATATATTTCTTACTTTACAATATGAAATATGTTGTTAAGTAAAAAGTAAAAAACGGTAGGTTCTGTAACATGCTATTGTAATTGTAACATCGTGAAAACTAAATTTGAAAATGCAGTTCCTTTTTAATTAATTGTTTTCGTTGGTGAAAAAAGTTTTTTTAATGTTTTTTATATTTGTTTCTTCTTATGAGTAGATGTTTTATATTATAATGCATTGGGTATAATATGCTATCAATTTATAAGCATATTTATGATATTATTATTTGAATGATCTTCTAAATAAAATTAAATTAGAACAATACTAAACATTTGTATTTGTACATTTAACATTTTTGGAAATAGTTTTTTTTTAAATAAAATGTTTATTTCTATGAATAGATGTTTTTACAGCATAATATATTAGGTATAATATACTATTAATTTATTAAATTATTATGGTAGTTATTAATTCGAGGATTTTCTAAATAAAATTAAAATATAATTATATTACAAATTTGTATTTTAAAATAGTTATAATCGATATCAATTACAAATATAATAGTTAAAAACGTTTAATAATTTTATTAAAACTAATTTTTGTACACTTAATACAATAGGTAATTATTAATAACTGTAGATTTAAAAAAATTCAAGCAGACTAATTGTATGTAGTTTGAAAATAAAATTCTAGTTTAAATGTGTTTCTTTAAAACATTCAAGATCTTTAAAAGTACAATGCTACTGCACTTTTGCTGTAATGAAAATATGCGATATACACTTTGATCTGTAATGAAAATAAATTTATTCAAAAAGTAACAACAGTTGCTTAAGATGAAGTAATTACTTTAATTTCCATAGCTAAATATTTTGATTTCTCTTTTTTAATAGCAATACGCGTTTCTTTCGCACTAGAGCAGGGATGCACAGATGAGGGCAATTGCTTTTCTGCAATTGCTTTTTCTAACTTCCCACTTCCCATCCCATCATAGATAAATTTTATTTTTAAAAAAATCATTAATTTTTGTTGAAAAATTTCAGATTTTAATGAAAAGTTAAAATGGGAAAAATATTTCAATTCTAGTTTAGGGAAAAATGTAAAGTTTTAAATATATAAAAAAAAATCTAATTCCTGCTTTTATTTCTAATATATATAATCGGTTAATAATGTAATAATCTGGAAGACATTTCCTTATATATATGTTATTTTTATTAATTATTTATTTCTTCTTACCGAAATACAACAGTCTCTACTCTATTGGCTATCAAGTTACAGTTGCGACTCTTGCTATATACACTCAAGAGCCAAAACATTATGACCACCTCTACATTCTGCAATGAACTCGCCTGAATGGCGTGAAAGGCAAGTGATCAGGTGGAAGTGGAAGTGGTATTTAACTGCTGCTGGAGAGTCTGAAGAATCATTCTTCCACTTACTTCTGTGTGTGATGGGAAGGCTGCGGATCTAAGCGACTTTGATAGAGGGCAGATAGTAATGGCTCGAATGCTCGGAACAAGTATTTCGAAACTGCACGACCCATGGGTTGTTCGCGATCTACAGTTGTTACAACTTATGCAAAGTGGATGAATGACGGTGAAACCAGCAGTAGACGACATGGTGCTGGACGTCCATACGCTATCAAAGAAAAGGGTCGTCGGAGACTGTCTCGCATGGTGAAGCAAAACCGGATTCAGACAGTGGCTCAGCTGACAGCCCAATACAATGCAGGGCCAAGTAGAATAATATCGAAGCACACTGTTCAGTGGAAACTGTTGGATATGGGGCTACGTAGCAAACGTCCCACTCATGTGCCTTTGCTGACCAAGCGTCATCGCCAACTGCGCCTGCGCTGGGTCGGGAACATCGTGACTGGTCCATGGATCAGTGGGACAGAGTTGCCTGATCAGATGAATCACGCTTTGTCATTCATCACGCCGATGGCCGTGTCAGGATACGCCGTCCTCCAGGCGAACTGTTGCTCCCTCAATGTACAGTAGGTCATACACAGGCCGGTGGGGGCGGTATTATGCTTTGGGGGACGTTCTCTTGGGCCTCTCTGGGACCCGTGGTTGTGGTAGAGCAAACCATGAATGCTATAGGGTATCTGAACATCATTGCGGACCAGTTGCACCCTTACATGGCCTCTGTTTTCCAGCTGGAAATGGAATGTTCCAACAGGACAACGCCCCTTGTTGTTGAATTCCAGTTAATGTCTGGCCACCCTAACTCACCGGATCTCAATCCGATAGAACACATTTGGTATGTCCTGGGACGCTAGCTCAGAGTTCAAAGACCCCCAATTCACAATATCTCGTATTTGCGTGACCGTTGCTTAAACATCTGGTACAATCTGTCTCCGGCCATCTACCAAGGACTTGTGGCATCCATGCCAAGGCGGGTTGAATCTGTGTTGCGCGCCAAAGGTGGGACAACTCGTTATTGACAGGTGATCATATTGTTTTGGCTCTTGAGTGTATATATATATTATAATTTCTGTATTAGATTAAGTATGCTCTGTAATCCTAGGACATATTGTTTTGTTTAAGAAATGACAAATGTAGAAAGTTTAAATAAAATATTTAAGTTAAGAGTTTCGAAGTTATTCAAATTCTAATGCATGCAAATTATCTGATTTTTAAAAGATTGAAGCTGATTATATTTAAACTGAATAACAAGAGCCAACATGTAATAATGCATTTATAAATGATTATTAATTAAAAAGTAATTTCTTAGATATTTAAATTAGTGTTTGCATTGGAATTCAACTCAAACAAATTAAACTAATGGAATTATGAATCTATATATATTCGAAACTTTGGTTTAAATCGTAGATGATCATTCATTTAAACCTTTATCTGAATAATAAAAATGAATAATTATTTGTAAATATTTTCCTGTAAGTAATTATTTTACTTTTAAAATAAATCTCTTGTAGAGATACAGAAACTATAATAGAGGAAATGAGAATATTTAACACACACATAATTCTTAAGACATTTTAAATTCAGATAAACTTCTTATTTAACTCTTATTAACACAACAAAGTGATGACACATTATATCCAATAAATGTCTTTTCTGTTGAAAGAATTTCAAATATTTATTTTTAATACGATAAATTACTCATGTTTATTAATATGCAAATATTCAAATGGCATACTAAGCTCTTTTATGAAACATTTCGTAGAGGATTATACTGAGTAAATATTTACTTGTGCATGTCTACCATAAATACTAGGAGAGTTTAAACATAATAAATTATTTACTTCTGTATTTGAATTATAGTTGTATACATATGAATAAAATATTCTTACTATACATATAATTTTCATGATAACCAAAATTGTATTTAATTGGTGTTTAGTTGGTAGGAAGAGTACTATTTATGAGTAGAGTCAAAAAATAAATGTCGTTTTCCTTTCTTAAAAATAGAATGGAACTAAAATGAATATAAGTCTTGCTTCCATATTTATTTGCAAGAATGCGTTTCAAAATATAAACGTTGTATTTGTACAGATAATCGTCATTATTGATTCATCTTATCAATAAATATACAAAATTAGAGATGCAAAATTAATTGATTTTAATTATTAAAAATATTAATTAATTATTAATTATCAAAAATAAAACCTTGTTAGTTATACGTCATCAATTTTATTAAAAATCTTTTTAATAACTACTACTTGTGGTTTTTTTTTTAATTATTTGCTTTATTTTATAGAATGATTTTGTTCTGTTAAAATACCAAAAATGTAATCTTTAATATGACAACAAACTTGCCAATCTTGGGAACTTTTGGTATTTGATTAGGTCTTTCGAAACTACTAAAAAAGACCAACCGCTGTAGTTAATTCAAAACCTATTCTCCATTCAGTTATTTTCTTTTATTTCTGAGATGTATTAAACAGCAAAAATTGCTCAAATTACTTGTTATTTTTTTCAGTTTATAGATTTAATAAAATTCATTTTATGAATAAAAACTATATTGAAGCATCCATACACAAAAAAAACACTTGATTTTTCGAAATACATTAAAAAGAATACAGTCTTCGGAAAGCACAATTATTTTTGTCTTTAATTGTCTGCTGTTTTGGTATTAAAATGCAGCTCTAAATTATTTATAATTTACATAATTAAAACCTTTTAGTGTACTTATTATAAATTTGTCAGTATCAAACACATCTGATGAAATCATCCTCTTACTGAAACAGTTAAAATTGAAATTTTACTGATTTTAAATTAATTTATTAAATGCATTAATAAATTAAATAAAATCATCAAAAGTAAATAATTTTAAAATTGTCAAAATCAATAAAAGTAAATACTTTATTATTAATAATATACTCGAGAGATAATTATTATATTAATTGATTATAATCATAATATTTTTGTGATAAAGCCATCAATTGTTATGTAATATATCAACTTGTGATAAAGCATTTTACCAGTTCATTATTATTTTAATTATAAAACTTCTATAGCATACAATCGGTTTAGAAATCAATATAAACGAAATCAAATGAAATTTATAGAAATATTTATAACCAAACATATCATGCCACTCATAATATTTTTATCCATTTTAATCAAGATTCGAAAACAACCCACGGCAAAAATAATCAGACCCTCTGCAAACACGGTTAGGCAAACAGATTTCCACCAGAATTAAATTCTTACCGGTCCAAAGATCCTTAACTCCCATCTGATGCTAAGTGTCCCTTTTCATGCAAGACATTCCGAGTACACTAATTAAGTTGTTGTGGACAGCTCGATTATTCGCTGTCTTCAGTTGTCAGTAACGTATGTTATTTCATGACGGACGACGCTCATTTCCCTGTTCTTCTCTCTTCCAACAAAACTTTCGAAATATGGGCCTTTCCTCTTGTCCCCATAACAAAGGGATGTTTCGTGGATGACGTATGGGGTCGAGTCGAACCACGGACATGTGTTTAAAATGCATTTATCTGAGCAGCAGTTATGGAGGTTAAAGGATTACCCGCCTTCTTCTAAGAGGATAAGAATAAATGTCGAGGCTATTTGTTACAGTTCGTCGTAATTTAGGGCTGCTCCTCCTTTTTAAAGTTTCGGTGAACTCGAACCAATTTCGAACTGTCGAACATTCATTTTGAAAAATATTTATTAAGAAAATATGTTGTGTAGTCAGTTTCACCTTGCTTGAAGTACATTTTGCCATAATTTATATTGTCGTCAAAATGATCTAAACGATAATTTATTTAATTTATTAAATGCGTTAATAAATTAAATTAAAATCAGTGAAAATTAAATAATTTTATGTTTGTCAAAATCAATAAAAGTGAATACTTGATTATTAATAATATACTCTTAGAGATAATTATGATATTCATGATTGCATATAATCATAATATTTTTGTGATTTATATCAATTGTGATAAAGATTTTGTATTAAAGCTATCAATTTTTATATAATATATCAACTTCTGATAAAGCTTTTTACCAGTGCATTATTATTTTAATTACAAACCTTCTAAAGCCTACTATTTATGTACTATAGAAATCAATATAAACTAAATCAAATTAAACTTATAAAAATATTTATCACCAAACACATCATGCAACTAACAATATTTTTTATCCATTTTAATTAAGATTCGAAAACAACCCACAGCAAACATAATCAGACCCTCTGCAAACAAGATTAGGCAAACAGATTCCACCACCAGAATTAAATTCTTACCGGTCCAAAAGATCCTCAACTCCATCTGATGCTAAGTGTCCCTTTTCATGCAGGACATTCCGAGTACACTAATTAAGTTGTTGTGGACAGCTCGATTATTCGCTGTCTTCAGTTGTCTGCAACGTATGTTATTCCATGACGGACGATGCTCATTTAGCCGTTCTTCTCTCTTCCAACAAAACTTTCGAAATATGGTCCTTTCCTCTTGTCCCCATAACAAAAGGGATGTTTCGTGGATGACGTATGGGGTCGAGTCGAACCACGGACGTGTGTTTAAAATGCATTTATCTGAGCCGCAGTTATGGAGGTTAAAGGAATTGCCCGCCTTCTTCGAAGAGGATAGGAATAAATGTCGAGGCTATTTGTTACAGTTCGTCGTAATTTAGGGCTGCTCCTCCTTTTTAAAGTTTCGGTGAACTCGAACCAATTTCGAACTCTCGAACATTCATTTTGAAAGTTATTTATTAAGAAAATATGATGTGTAGTCAGTTTCACCTTGCTGAAGTACATTTAGCATAATTTATAAGGATTTAAAAGATAAACTAGAACTTTTCTTTATATTATGAAAAGGAAACAGTTTCGGAGCAGAGTCAAAAAAAAATTTCCCTTTTTTTTTTTCAAAATAGAATAAAACTAAAATGAATATTAGACTTGCGACCATATTTATTTGCAAGAATACATTTTCAAAATATAAGCATTGTTTATAATTGTGATAAAACTAATCTTCATCATGGATTTGTCTTATCAAATATATAAAATTAAAAATTTAAAATTAATTGATTTTAATTATGAAAAATATACATAAAATCCTGTAAATCTTACATATTTTGTCATCTGCCAGTTAATATACGTAAATCAATTTTATTTAAAAAATTCTAACAACTTCTACCTGCTTGTTTTTTCTTTTAATTTGTTTTTTAATTATTTGCTTTGTTTCATAAAATGGTTCTGTTCTATTAAAATACCAAGAAAATAATCATTAATTTGACAACAAACCTGGCAATCTAGAAAACTGTTGATATTTGATTAGATCTTTCGCATCTAATACAAAGGATTGTAAAAAGACCAACAACTGTAGTTAATTGAAAATCTATTTTCTTTTTAGTGGTTTTCTTTTCTTTCCGAGATATATTAACAATTAATTTGAGCAGTTTTTGCTATTTATTGTTTTCAATTAGAGGTTTGATAAAATCAAGTTTATGAATACAAACTATATCGAAATATCCATAAACACACAAAAAAAAACTTTGATGTATTCCAAATAGACTAACTTGAGTACAATCTTTGGGCAGCTAAATTATTTGTTATCTTTAATTGCCCTACTGTGTATGGTATTAAAATGCAACTTTAATTATTTGCAATTTGCATTATTAAGTTAAGCCTTTGAGCTTGCACTTTTTATAAATTTGCTGAATATCGAAACACATTTGAAGAAATCATCCTCTTACTGTTACAATTGAAAATGAAATGTTAGTGATTTACCTTTGAAGTACATTAAATAATTTAATAAATTTAAAATCAGTAAAAAGTAGAATAATTTTATATTTGTCAAAATAAATAAACAAATGTGAAAATCAATAACAATAAATAGGTGATTATTAATTTTTTTCAAAATATACACTGAAGTGACAAAGTCATGGGAATATTAGCAATATGCAAATTTTCAGATGGCAGAATACATTTTAGAAATATAAAATGCGCAGTAATTCGAAAAACTAATCTTCATCTGTTCAAGTTATTCTTATCAAAGGTTTTGACGTAAAATGATGAAAATTAATTGATTTCGAACGCGGAATGTTAGTTGGAGCTAGACGCATGTGTCATGCCATTTGTAAATCTTACAGATATTATCATTTCAGCCAGTTAATATACGTCATCAATTTTATTTAAAAAATTCATAACTTCTACCTGCTTGTTTTTTCTTTTTTAATTTGTTTTTTAATTATTTGCTTTGTTTCATAAAATGGTTCTGGTCTATTAAAATACAAGTGACTGCGTCAAAATAATCAGAAATCAATTTGACAACAAACTTGTCAATCTTAGAACTGTGATCTTTGATTAGATCTTTGGCTATACAAAGGATTGTAAAAAGACCGAACAGCTGTAGTTAATTGAAAATCTATTTTCCTTTAGTGGTTTTCTTTTCGTGGGCACGTGAGATATATTAACTAGATGAATGGAAAACCGTGGCCTTTTGCTATTTCATTGATTTCAGTTGGTAGAGGTTTGATAGGGTTCCAGTTTATGAATACGCTATATTGAAGCCATATCCACAAAACTGTCAAAAAAACAAACCTTGATGTATTCCAAATAGCTGGTGGTGGCTACGTAATGGTTTGGGCTAAATTATTTTTCATATCTGGACTTGGTCTCTGGTGGTACTGGACCGAACATTCTAATTATGTTCAGCAATTTGAGATTATTAAGCCATTTGGACTTCATGTACCCAAACAACGATTGCACTTTTTTATTTGTTGAATGATCAAACTGTTGAATCATCCTCTTACTGAAGCAATTGAAAATTAAATTTTAGTGATTTAATTTATTAAATTCATTAATAAATTCAACTAAAATCAGTAAAAAGTAAATAATTTTATATTTGTCAAAATAAATAAACAAATGTCAAAAGCAATAACAGTAAATACGTGATTATTAATAATCTACTCGTAATATATATCTACGAGTATATTATTAATATTTGATAAGATGAATCAATAATGAAGATTATTATTTCCCATTATAAACAATTTTTACATTTTGTAAATATATTTTTGCAAATAAATGTGTTAGAAAGACTAATATTCATTTTAGTTCTATTCTATTTTGAAAAACCAAAAGGAAATTTATTTTTTTGACTCTACTCAGAAATTTGCTTCCATTTCATAATATAAAGAAAAAAATTCTACTAGTTTATCTTTTAAATCATTTTGACGACAATATAAATTATGTTAAAATGTAATTCAAGCAAGGTGAAACTGACTACACAACATATTTTCTTAATAAGTAACTTTTCAAAATGAATGTTCGACAGTTCGAAATTGGTTCAGAGTTCATCGAAACTTTAAAAGGAGGAGCAGCCTTAAATAACGACGAACTGTAACAAATAGCCTCGACATTTATTCTTATACTCTTAGAAGAAGGCGGGTAATAACCTCCATAACTGCTGCTCAGATAAATGCACTTTAAACACACGTCCGTGGTTGACTCAAACCCCTTACACGTCATCCACGAAACATCCCTTTTGTTATGGGGACAAGAGAAAAAGGCCCATATTTCGAAAGTTTTGTTGGAAAGAGAAGAACAGGGAAATGAGCGTCGTCCGTCATGGAATAACATACGTTGCTGACAACTGAAGACAGCGAATAATCGAGCTGTCCACAACAACTTAATTAGTGTACTCGGAATGTCTTGCATGAAAAGGGACACTTAGCATCAGGATGGAGTTGAGAATCTTTGGGCACGGTAAGAATTTAACCCTGTTGGGAAATCTGTTTGCCTAATCGTGTTTGCACAGGGTCTGATTATATTTGCCATGGTTTGTTTTCGAATCTTGATAAAAATGGATAAAAAAAAAAAAAAAAAAAAAAAAATATTGCTAGTTGCATGATATGTTTGGTGATAAAAATTTTATATATTTCATTTTTTTTTTGTATTGATTTCTACATTATCCACTTTAGAAGATTTGTAATTAAAATAATAACGAACTGGTAAAATGCTTCATCACAAATTGATATAAAATATAAACAATAGATAACTTTAATACAAAAAGCCTTATGACAAATTTGATATATTATATAAACACTTGATCTTTTTAATAAAAGCTTATGACAAATTGATGTATAATATAAACAATTGATAGTTTTAATACAAAAAGCTTTATCACAACTGATATATTGATATAAAATGTGTTATCACAAAATTTTATTACTATATACAATCATGAATACCATACTTATATTGAACTGTCGAACATTCATTTTCAAAGATATTTATTAAGAAAATATGATGGAGAGTCCCTTTCACCTTGCTGAAATACATTTTACCATAATTTATATTGTCATCAAAATGATTTAAAAGATTTGGAGAATATTTGCTTTATATTATTTAAAGGTGTAATTATACCTTCATTTCAAAGAAACATTTTTGATAAAATAAGTTGAATACTTTAATATTACAATTAATACCATAATCTGGTTTGCAATTTTCATATAATGATTAAAAGTTTTGTTAATTAATTTTAATTCCCAGTAAATGCAATGTTTCAGTAAAATTTTAAATATTAAATTTCATAAATATGAATGATTAAATAAATAAATAGGACATATATGATAAAAATTTTATAAATAATGAAAATATATGTCAGTGTTCAATCGGAAATTGTAACACGTACCACATTTAATGTGGAATAAATAATTTATGTACTAATTAACATGGTATATTAATTATATATTAATTATATGTATTACCTCTATATTGAAATTTGAAGATAGAGATAAATTCAATTAGTGTATTTTCATTTATTTTGTGTATATTTTACTCCCCGCTGAGTTTCAAATTTAATATATATATATAATATACACAAAATTAAAATGATTAAAGACCGTCTTTTATTGTAATATAGTTAGAAATATATTATTAAATTAAACAGCTAATGTAAATATGTGGTTTAATTATATTGATTATTAAATTATATTTTTCAATGATAAGTTTCTGAAATTATGAAATTTAATCATATAAATTTAAAAGAAAATAAAAATGGAAAAATGTATATACCTTTTTTAAATTAAAACTTTGTTCTGTCTACACAAATAACAATACCAAATGCGTTTTTATACAATACTAATTAATCAAATCTTTTGTAAAAAAAAAATCTATTATTTTTTCCTTTATTAATTGTTATTTTTGTAACCATATTTTTAAAATGTTGTAAAAATATTTATATTATTTTTAAAAATGAAGACATATTACTTTTTACTCTATTCTACTATAATCTAAAAATTTAATCTTAAACTATAATCTAATATTTTTCTAATCATCTTTTAATTATATTTTAATATTTTTAATCATCATTTTTCTAATCATCTTTTTAATAATTTTTTAATATTTTAATCATCATTTTTCTAGTCATCTTTTCGTCTTCTTTTTTCTAATAATCTAAATAAATTATAATCATTTTTCTAATCTTTATTCTAACTTACTTAATTATTAGATTCTAGATTAGAGTGAAATACAGTAAAGATTAGAAAATATTAAGATGATTAGAAAAAAAAAATGAAAAGATAATCAGAAAAAAAGATAATTAAAAGATTATTAGAAAATTTTTTTTTTTAAAAAATTTAAAGATTATTAAAAATATGATTAGAAAAATATTAGATTATAGTTCAGATTAGATTTTAGAATAATCCAATATTTTTCTAACAGTGTTATAGTGCATTATAAAATAAAATAATTCAATCCATAAAAATGCATTATAATCTAATTGATAAGAGTGAATACACAAAGAAGTTACGTGTATAAGGTGAACCAAAGAAAAAGTAGCAAACAGAAAACTTTCACAATTAATGTTTTTCTTCAACTCTCTTACTTTTATTAAATCTCGCCGTCCAGTTTCTTCTCATTCAATCTCCATTCAGCGTAAGCGAAACATACAAACGCAGGCCAGATTTCATTACAAAACGATATGTCTACACCCATCCCTCTTTTTTACCTCCACATCCAACAAAAGAAAACAGTTTGATGCTCCCAAGAGATATTCCCCCAAAAGGAAACAATAGCAAAAAAGGGCTCATGTATTGCCAAAGATGGTCAAAAAATAAAATAACTTCCTGATTTTTTTTTTCATTCCATTGCAGTATTTTGCGAACATAGTTTCATTTTTTCTGTATTTTGCTATCCATCTGTTATTACTTTTACTTACTTATTTCCCTCTCTCTGCAAGATGGTATTGTTTGGCGCGGGTCAAGTTTGGTAAAGAAATACTAAAAAGAAGATTTTTGCAATTTATGTTTCAACAATAATACGTCTGTTCACATCATGGTTGAACGCTCACATAATATGTTGTCAGTCATTTTTATTTCCAATCTCTCTCTCTTCCCACCCATGCACGAATTCCATGTTTGGTACAAGGAATCTTTTCCACTCTCTTTTAAGGAAAAGTCTGAAGTTTCCAGTAACTTTCGTTTTTTTGAGAGGGCTGACTTTACTTTTTATTTGTTTTTGAGTGTATTACGATTAGTCTTTAAAGCATCCCTGCGTGCCTGCTCAGCACTTGAATTTTTTTTTTTTTTTTAAAGTTTTCGTTTATGACAGAGGGGATGTCTTCACAAACACTCTGGCATACAGCCAAAGATGTAGTTTGTCCGATGGAACTTCATGTAGTAATAATATGTGAAGGTAATTCATTACGAAAAAAAGAAAAGGGATGTCATATCTAGAAACAGAAGAAGCTATTGCATGTCGAGCAGTAGTTCATAATCATTAATTAGTTTGTTTATTTAATTTTTTTCAAACATATGATATGACTCATTATTCTTGTTGGCATTGAGCTTAACTTTATTTTGTCACAATGTTAAATAAACATATTTTTATGCTTGAATATTCCATATCTACTGTATTATAAAGAATTATTTGCATTATATATTGTATATACTATATATTTGTATATATATATATATGCAAAACTACAGTGATTCAAGACGTAGCTTTATTGTAATTTGTTTAGTAATTTATTATTAAATTAAATGTCTAATGTAAATGTGTTTTAATTATACTGATTACTAAATTATATTTTTCCAACGATAAGTTTCAAAAAGTTATGAAATTTATTCATACAGTTTTGAAGCAAATAAAAGAGGAAAATGTATATACCTTTTCAAATTACAATTTTGTTCTGTCTATACAAAAATAACAAATGCGTTTTGTATAAAATATTAATTAATCCTTAATATGAAATTTCTAATAATATTAAATTATTTTTTTTATTTACAGAAAGATATTTTTGTAGCTTGAGCATTGCGATTATATCGTCTTATTTTATGAACATATTTTTAAATTGGTGCAAAAATATTTGCATTTTTTTAAACGAAGACATATGCACTCTACTCTAATATAAACTATAATTAAATATTTTTCTAATCGTGATATAAATAATTATAAAA
Source organism: Caerostris extrusa (assembly GCA_021605095.1). Lineage (NCBI taxonomy): Eukaryota > Metazoa > Arthropoda > Arachnida > Araneae > Araneidae > Caerostris > Caerostris extrusa. Next base: position 125,112 of record BPLR01012142.1, read on the forward strand.
GAAAATAATTGAATCCATAAAAATACAATATAATCGAACTGATAATGAGTGAATAACTTTCTTCATAAATGAGTTACGTGTATAAGATTAACCAAAAATGTAGCTAACAGAAAACTTTCACCATTAATGTTTTTCTTCAAAACTCTCTTACTTTATTAAATCTCGTGCCCAGTTTCTTCTCATTCGATATCCATGCAGCGTAAGTTAAACATACAAACGCAGGCCAGATTTCATTCCAAAATGATATGTCGACACCCACCCTTCTTTTACCTCCATATCCAACAAAAGAAAACATGTTGATGTTCCCCAAGAGATATTTCCCCAAAAGGAAACAAATAGCAAAAAAAAGGGGATCAAGTATTGACAAAGATGGTAGAAAAAAAAATCTTCATGACTTTTTTTTTTTCATTCCATTGCAGTATTTTGCGAACATAATTTCATTTTTTTCTGTATTTTTACCATCCATCTGTTATTACTTTTACTTACTTATTTCCCCTCTCTCTGCAAGATGGTATATGTGAGTGTTTTGGCGCGGATCAAGGTTGGTAAAAGAAATACTAAAAGAATATTTTTGCAATTTATGTTTCGACAATACGTCTGTTCACATCATGGTTGAACGCTCACATAATATGTTGTCAGTCATTTTTATTTCAGTCTCTCTCTCTCTCTTCCCATCCACGCACGAATTCCATGTTTGGTACGATAAATCTTTTTCACTCTCTTTTAAGGGAAAAGTCTAAAGTTTCCAGTAACTTTCGTTTTCGAGAGGGTGACTTTACTTTTATTTGTTTTTGAGTGTATTACAATTAGTCTTTAAAAGCACCCCTGCGTGCCTGCTTATCATTTAAACAATTTTTTTTTTTTAAGTTTTCGTTTATGACAGAGTGAATGACTTCACACACACTCTGGCATACAGCCAAAGCTCCAGTTTGTCTGATGGAACTTCATGTAGTAATAATATGTGAAGGTAATTTTTACGAAAAAAGAAAGTGATGTCACATCTAGAAACAGAAGTAAGCTATTGCATGTCAAGCAGTAGTTCATAATCATTATAAAGTTTGTTTATTTAATTTTATTTCAAAGATGTGATATGACTCATTATTCTTGTTGACATTGAACTTAAAGTCATTCTTTTACAATGTTAAAGAAACATATTTTTATGTTTGAAGAATTCAAAACTGTATTAAAAATTAAACATATTTGCTTTGAAATATAGTATATAATTCTATTTCAATATTTTTTTGGTTTACGTTTTAAATAAAAATGAATAATTTTATTGCAGAAATGTAGTACTTATTAATTATTGAGATATTTAACTTTCGTATTTAGGCAAATTGCTTATAGTAACCTTTTAAATAAATTTGGAAATTACTAAAATGATATTATTATATAATAAACATGTATGTACCTTTTTAAAAAACAAATTCCGTTTTGTCTACACGAACAACACATACGAAATGTGTTTGAATAAAATACTAATTTATTAATCCTCAATATAAAACTTCAAATATTATTAATTATTAATAATATTTATTTTCTTTAATAAAAGGTGTTTTTGTAGCTTCAGCATTACGATTATATAGGTATTTTTATAAACACATTTTTAAAATAGTGTTAAATTATTATTTTTTAACACGAATGCATGTTAGTTTACTCAATTCTACCTTAATCTAAACTATAATTTATTTTTTTAAATCATGATATAATTAATTATAAATGAAAATAATTCAGTCCATAAAAATAGGATATAATCAAATTGATATTGACTGAATAACTTTCTTTACAAAGAAGTTACGTGTGTAAGGTGTACCAAAAAAATAGTGGCTAATAAAAAACTTTCACCATTAATGTTTTTCTTCAAACATCTCTTACTTTGTTAAATCTCTGTCTCCAGTTTCAGTTCATTCAATATCCATTCAGCGAAAGGGAAACATACAAACGCAAACCAGATTTCATTCCAAAACGATATGTCTAAAGCCATCACTTTTTTTTTACCTCCACATCCAACAAAAAAAAAAACATTTTAATGTTCCCCCAAGAGATATTTCCTCAAAAGGAAACAATGGCCAAAAAGGGCTCACGTATTGCCAAAGATGGTAAGAAAAAACCTTGTTTTTTTTCTTCATTCCATTGCAGTATTTGTCGAACATACTTTCATTTTTTTTCTGTATTTTTGCTATCCATCTGTTATTACTTTTACTTACTTATTTGCCCTCTCTTTGTAAGATGGTATATGTGAGTGTTTTGCGCGGGTCAAGTTTGGTAAAGAAGAAGTACTAAAAGAAGATTTTTTTTTGCAATTTATGTTTCAACAATACGTCTGTTCACATCATGGTTGATCGCACACATAATATCTTGCCTGTCATTTTATTTCCAGTCTCTTTCTCTTCCCTCCCACGCACGAATCGCATGTTTGGTACAAGAAATCTTTTTCACTCTCTTTTAAGGGGAAAAGTCTAAAGTTTCCAGGAACTTTAATTTCTAGAGGGCTGACTTTACTTTTATTTGTTTTTGTGTGTATTACGATTAGTGTTTAAAAGCACCCCTGCGTGCCTCCTCATCAGTTTTTTATTTTTTTTTTTTTTTAAAGACAAGTTTTCGTTTATGATAGAGTGGATGGCTTCACACAAACTCTGGCATGTAGCCAAAGATGCAGTGTGTCCGATGGAACTTCACGTAGTAATGATATGCTAAGATAATTCTTTACGAAAAAAGAAAGTTATGTCACGTCTAGCAACAGAAGAAGCTATTGTATGTCAGGCTGTAGTTCGTAATCACTAAAAAGTTTGTTTATTCAATTTTTTTTGAACAAATGACATGACTCATTTTTCTTGTTGACATTGAGCTTAATTTTATTCTGTTACAATGTTAAAGAAACAATTTTTGTGCTTGAATATTTCATAATTATAAAGGAATTATTTGTATTATGCTGTATTACTATTTGGTATTATTATTTGCTTTACTGATACCGATTACTAAATTATATTTTTTCGGTGATAAGAATCGAAATTATTAAATTTATTCATTCAATTTTGAAGAAAATATAAAATAAAATATGTGTGTAACATTTTTAAATTACAAATTTCGTTTCTGTCCACACAGACAAAGATAAGAAATGTGTTTTGCATAGAATATTAATTAATCAGACCTTAGTAAAATTCTTCTAGTACTATTAATTTGTTTTCTCTACTAATTGTTATATTTGTTGCTTGGACATTACGATTATTTTGTTTTATTTTAAAAAGCACATTTAGAAAATAGTGTACAATTATTTGTATTGTTTTTAAAACGATGACGTGTCACTTTTATATAAAAACTAATGCAAACTATAATCAAATATTTTGCTAATCATGTTATAATTAATTATAAAAGTAAATAATCCTATCCATAGAAATATGACATAATCGAATTGATAAAGATTGAATAACTTTCTTTACAAAGAAGTTACGTGTGTTAGGTGTACCAAAAAATAGAAGCTAATAGAAAACTTTCACCATTAATGTTTTTCTTCAAACATCTCTTACTTTGTTAAATCTCGGTCTCCAGTTTCAGCTCATTCAATATCCATTCACCGTAAGAGAAACATACAAACGCAAACCAGATTTCATTCCAAAACGATATGTCTACACCCATCACTTTTATTTTTACCTCCACATCCAACAAAAGAAAACATTTTAATGTTCCCCAAGAGATATTTCCTCAAAAGGAAACAATAGCAAAAAGCGCTCACGTATTGCCAAAGATGGTAAGAAAAACCTTCTTAATTTTTTTTTCATTCCATTGCAGTATTTTATGAACATACTTTCATTTTTTCTGTATTTTTGCCATCCATCTGTTATTACTTTTACTTATTTCCCCTCTCTGTAAGATGGTATATGTGAGTGTTTTGCGCGTGTCAAGTTTGGTAAAGAAGAAGTACTAAAAGAAGATTTTTGCAATTTATGTTTCAACAATACGTCTGCTCACATCATGGTTGAACGCACACATAATATGTTGCCAGTCATTTTATTTCCAGTCTCTTTCTCTTCCCACCCACGCACGAATCGCATGTTTGGTACAAAGAAATCTTTTCACTCTCTTTTAAGGGAAAAAGTCTAAAGTTTTCAGTAACTTTCGTTTTCGGGAGGGTTGACTTTTTACTTTTATTTGTTTTTATGTGTAATACGATTAGTCTTTAAAAGCACCCTGCGTGCCGAATCATAACTTAAAATTTTTTAAAAGAAAACTTTTCGTTTATGACAGAGTGGATGGCTTCACACAGACTCTGGCATACAGCCAAAGATGAAGTTTGTCCGATGGAACTTCATATAGTAATAATATGTTAAGGTAATTCCTTACGAAAAAAAAGTGGTGTCACATCTATAAACAGAAGAAGCTAATGCATGTCAAGCAATTTCATAATCATTAAACTGTTTGAATATTTGATTTTTTTTCAAACATATGATATGACTCATTATTCTTGTTGACATTGAGCTTAATTTTATTCTGTTACAATGTTAAAGAAACATATTTTTATTCTTGAAGATTTCATGTCTACTGTATTATAAAGGATATGTTTGTATTATGTACTGTATTTTTACAAAGCTACAATGATTAAAGACGCTGCTTTATTGTAATATAAATATATTACTAAATTAAATATCTGATCTAAATATTGATTTAAATTATAGTGATTACTGAATTATATTTTTCAATTATAAGTTTCGAAATGATAAAATTTATTTATACAATTTTGAAGAAAATAAAAAATAAAATGTGTATAGTTTTTAAATTAGAAATTTCGTTTCTGTCTACATTAAAAACGATACGAAATGTGTTTTGTATAAAATACTAATTAATCAAGCCTTAGTAAAAAAAACTTCTACTACTATTTTTTTTTATTTCTTTACTAATTGTTTTTTATTTTTTTTTTTTTTTTTTGCTAGTCATTACGATTATTTTTTTATTTCATGAACTCATTTATAAAATAATGTAAAAATATTTATATTATTTTTAAATTGAAAACGTATTTATTTTTTTACTATTCTACTATATTTTAATAAAAATCTATTCTAATATTATTAATCATCTTTTTAATAATCTTCTGATATTTTTAATGATCATTTTTCTAATCATCTTTTCATTATCTTTTTTTTCTAATCATCTTATTATTTTCTAATAATTTTTCAATTTTTTACTCTTTTTTACTCTATAGTTTAGATAAGATTTTTAGGTTAGAGTAAAATAGAGTAAAGATCGAAAAATACTAAGATGATTAGAAAAAAAAATGAAAAGAGGATTAGAAAAATGATTATAAAAATATTAGAAGATTATTAAAATGGCGATAAGAAAAATATTGTATTATAGTTTAGATTAGATTTTAGATTAATCTAATATTTTTCTAACCGTGTTATAGTTAATTATAAAAGAAAATAATCCAGTCCTTCAAAATATGATATAATCGAATTGATAATGAGTGGATATCTTTCTTTAACAAAGAAGCTGCGTGTATAAGGTGTACCTAAAAAAATAGTAGCTAATAGAAAACTTTCACCATTAATGTTTTTCTTCAAACCTCTCTTACTTTATTAAATCTCGGCGTCCAGTTTCTTCTCATTCGATATCCATTCAACGTAAAGGAAACATACAAACGCAAGCCAGATTTCACTCCAAAACGATATGTCTGCACCCATCCCCTTTTTTTTTTTTTTTTTTTTTTACCTCCACATCCAACAAAAGAAAACATTTTGATGCTACCCAAGAGATATTTCCCCAAAAAGAAAACAATAGCAAAAAATGCTCACGTATTGCCAAAGATGGTCAAAAATAACTTTCTGATTTTTTTTTTTTTTTTTCAGTATTTTCAATTGCAGTATTTTGCGAACATAGTTTTATTTTTTTCTGTATTTTTGCCATCCATCTGTTATTACTTTTACGCGGGTCAAGTTTGGTAAAGAAGCACTAAAAGAAGATTTTTGCAATTTATGTTTCAACAATAATACGTCTGTTCACATCATGGTTGAACGCACACATAATATGTTGCCAGTCATTTTATTTCTAGTCTCTCTTTTCCCACCCACGCACGAATTCCATTTTTGTTACAAGAAATCTTTTTCACTCTCTTTTAAAGGAAAAGTCTAAAGTTTCCAGTAACTTTCGTTTTCGAGAGGGCTGACTTTACATTTATCTGTTTTTGTGTGTATTACGATTAGTCTTTAAGAGCACCCCTGCGTGCCTGCTCATTACTCACAAATTTTTTGAAAAGAAAAGTTTTCGTTTATGACAGAGTGTATTGCTTCACACACACTCTGGCATATAGCCAAAGCTGCCTTTTGTACGATGGAACTTCATGTAGTAATAATATGTTAAGGTAATTATTTCCAAAAAGAAAAAAGAAAGTGATCTCACATGTAGAAACATAAGAACGTAAGAAGATATTGCATATCAAGCAGTAGTTCTTAATCATAAAACAGTTTATTTATTTTTTTCCAAACATATCATATGACTCATTATTCTTGCTGACATTGAGCTTAATTTCATTCTTTTACAATGTTAAAGACATATTTTTATGCTTGTAGATTTCATATTGTAAATAAAACTTATTTTCTTAGCAATATAGTATCTAGTTGTATAATTATTTTAAATACGTTTTTTTCTTTTAATACCAAGTAAAAAAAAATGATTGTACTGCAGGAAATACATTTATTAAAAAATAAAAATTTAAATTTCCTGTTTTGTCGAAATGTCTATAGCAAGATTTTAAATAAAAATGAGATTTATTAAAATATTTTTCTACTAATTAATTTTTTCTTTAATAAACAAATTATAATAATATTATATTATGTTTACTTTTACTAAAAGTTATTTTTGTAGGTTAGCATTACGGTTATATTGTTTTATTATATATATATTATTTAAATAGAGTAAAAAAATGTGTATTATTTTATACAACGAGACGTGTTACTTTATTGTATTCTACTCTAATCTAAACTATATTCCAATATTTTTCTAATCGTGTTATAATTAATTACAAAAAAAAAAATATTCAATCTATAAAAATACAATATAATCGAATTGATAATGAGTGAATAACTTTCTATACAAAGAAGTTACGTGCATAAGATAAAACAAAAAAAAAAATGGCTTATAGAAAACTTTCACCATTAAAGTTTTTCTTCAAAGCACTCTTACTTTATCAAATCTCGGCGTCCAGTTTCTTCTCATTCAATATCCATTCAGCGTAAGGAAAACATACATATCGAGATTTCATTCCAAAACGATATGTCTACAACCAACCCCCAACTTTTTTTTTTTTATACCTCCATACCCAACAAAAGAAAACATTTTGATGTGCCCCAAGAGATATTTCCCCAAAAGGAAACAATGGGTAAAAAGGCTCACGTATTGCCAAAGTTGGTCAAAAAAAAAAAAAAAAAAGGAACTTTCAGATTTTTTTATTCCAGTATATTTTTTTTATCCAGTATTTTTGCAGTATTTTTCGAACATAGTTTCGTTTTTTCTGTATTTTTACCATCCATCTGTTATTACTTTCACTTACTTATTTCCCTATCTCTCTCTAAGATGGTAAATGTGAGTGTTTTGCGCGGGTCAAGTTTGCAGAAGAAGTAGTACTAAAAGAAGATTTTTGCAATTTATGTTTCAACATTATGTCTGTTCACATCACGCATTAACGCACACATAATTTGTTGCCATTCATTTTATTTCCAGACTCTCTCTTCCCACCCACGCACAAATCCAATGTTTGGTACGAGAAATCTTTTTCACTCTCTTTTAAGGGGAAATTCTAAAGTTTCCAGTAACTTTCCTTTTTGGGAGGGCTGACTTTACTTTTATTTGTTTTTGTGTGTATTACGATTAGTCGATTAGTCTTTAAAAGCACCCCTTTGTGCCTGCACATCACTTAGAATTTTTTTTTAAATGAAAAGTTTTCGTTTATGACAGAGTGGATGACTTCACACACACTGTGGCATATAGCCAAAGATGCAGTTTGTCCTTTGGAACTTCATGTAGTAATAATATTTTAAGGTAATTCTTTACGAAAAAGAAAGGGGTGTCACATCTAGAAACAGAAGAAGCTATTGCATGTCAAGCAATAGTTCATACTAATTAAAGAATTTTATTTATTTTTTTTCAAACATATGATATGACTCATTATTCTTGTTGACATTGAACTTAATTTTATTTTGTTACAATGTTAAATAAACTTACTTTTATGCTTGAAGATTTCATAACTGGATCATAAAGGACAGATATTTTCTTTGTAATATATTTTCTAGTTGTATGAAATTTATTTTAATATTTTTTTCTTATTATTACATTTTTAAATATTAATATATAATTGCACTGCAAAAAATGCAACATTTATTAAATAATCAAACATCTAACTTTCTTATTTATTCAAATTACTTATAGTAAAATTTTAAATAAATGTGGAAATTATTAAAATGATATTATTCTATAATAAACATGTATGTATGTACCTTTTAAATAACAAATTCGTTTTGTGTACAAGATCAACAATACGAAATGTGTTTGTATAAAATACTAATCAATTAATAATTAATATAAAACTTCTAATATTGTTAATTATTAATATTTTTTTTCTTTACTTAAAGGTGTTTTGTAGCTTCAGCATTACGATTATTTAGGTGTTTTTATAAACACATTTTTACAATGGTGTTAAATTATTTGTATAATGTTTAACACGGAGACGTGTTACTTTACTCTATTCTACTATAATCTACAATCTTACTAATATTTTCTAGTTATGTTATAATTAATCATAATAATATAATTAATTTCTAGTTATGTTATAATTAATCATAATAATATAATTAATTTCTAGTTATGTTAAAATAATTCAATCTATAAAATTAAGGTATAATCGAATTACTAATGAGTGAATAACTTTCTTTTCAAAGAAGTTACGTTTATAAGGTGAACCAAAAAAAAAAAAAGCATCTGATGGAAAACTTTCGTCATTAATGTTTTCTTCAAACCTCTCTTACTTTATTAAATCTCGGCGTCCAGTTTCTTCTCATTCAATATCCATTCAGCGAAAAGGGAAACATACAAACGCAAGCCAGATTTCATTCCAAAACGATATGTCTACTCCCATCCATACATTTTTTTTTTTTACCTCCACATCCAACAAAAGAAAACATTTTGATGTTCCCCAAGAGATATTTCCTCAAATAGCAAAAGGGCTCACGTATTGAAGATAATAATAAAAAAAAAACGCTTTCAGATCTTTTTTTTTTTTTTCATTGCAGTATTGCAGTATTTTGCGAACATAGTTTAATTTTTTTGTATTTTTGCCATCCATCTGTTATTACTTTTACTTACTTATTTCGCCTCTCTGTAAGATGGTATATGTGAGTTTTTGCGCGGATCAAGTTTGGTAAAGAAGTATTAAAGAAGATTTTTGCAATTTATGTTTCAACAATACGTCGGTTCGCATCATGGTTGAATGCACACATAATATGTTGCCAGTCATTTTATTTCCAGTCTCTCTTCCCTCCCGAAGCACGAATCCATGTTTGGTACAAGAATCTTTTTCACTCTCTTTTAAGGGAAAAGTCTAAAGTTTCCAATAACTTTCGTTTCTAGAGGGCTGACTTTACTTTTATTTGTTTTTGTGTGTATTACGATTAGTCTTTAAAAGCACCTCTGCGTGCATGCTCATCACTTAATTTTTTTTTTTAAAGAAAACTTTTCGTTTATGACAGAGTGCATGGCTTCACAAACACTCTGCAGCCAAAGATGGAGTGTGTCCGATGGAACTTCATGTAGTAATGATATGCTAAGGTAATTCTTTACGAAAAAAGAAAACGATGTCACGTCTAGCAACAGAAGAAGCTATTGTATGTCAGACTGTAGTTCGTAATCACTAAAAAGTTTATTTAATTTTTTTTTAACAAATGACATGACTCATTATTCTTGTTGACATTGAGCTTAATTTTATTCTGTTACAATGTTAAAGAAACATTTTGTGCTTGAATTTTTCATAATTATAAAAGGATTATTTGTATTATATATTGTATTATACTGTATTACTATTTGGTATTATTATTTGCTTTAATGATACTGATTACTAAATTATATTTTTTTCAATGATAAGTATCGAAATTATTAAATTTATTCATTCAATTTTGAAGAAAATGAAAAATGAAATATGTATGTAACATTTTTAAATTACAAATCTGTTTTGAAATAAAGAAATCTGTTTTGTATAAATATTAATTAATCAAACCTTAGTAAAAATCTTCTAGTACTATTAATTTGTTTTCTCTACTAATTGTTATATTTGTTGCTTGGACATTACGATTCTTTTGTTTTATTTAAAAACACATTTAGAAAATAGTGTACAAATATTTGTATTATTTTTAAAACGATGACGTGTCACTTTTATATAAAAACTAATGTAAACTATAATCAAATATTTTGCTAATCATGTTATAATTAATTATAAAAGGAAATAATCCTATCCATAAAAAATGAAAAATGTAATTAATAATGATAGAATAACTTTCTTTACAAAGAAGTTACGTACATAAGGTAAAAAAAAAAAAAAAAATTGCTAATAGAAAACTTTCACCATTAATGTTTTTCTTCAAACCTCTCTTACTTTATTAAATCTCGGCGTCCAGTTTCTTCTCATTCAATATCCATTCGGCGTTAGTTAAACATACAAACGCAGGCCAGATTTCATTCCAAAACGATATGTCTACGCTTATCCCTTCTTTTTACCTCCGCATCCAACAAAAGAAAACATTTTTAAGTTCCCCCAAGAGATATTTCCCCAAAAGGAAACAACAGCAAAAAAGGGGCTCACGTATTGACAAAGATGGTACAAAAAAAAAAAAAAATCTTCATGATTTTTTCTTTCATTCCATTGCAGTATTTTGCGAACATAATTTCATTTTTTTTTGTTTTTATTTTTTTTTTATTTTTTTTTTTTTTTTTTACCATCCATCTGTTAGTAATTTTACTTACTTATTTCCGTCTCTCTGTAAGATGGTATATGTGAGTGTTTTGCGCGGGTCAAGTTTGGTAAAGAAGAAGTACTACAAGAAGATTTTTGCAATTTATGTTTCAACAATACGTCTGTTCACATCATGGTTGATCGCACACATAATATGTTGCCTGTCATTTTATTTCCAGTCCTCGGTTCTCACCCACGCACGAATCAAATGTTTGGTATAAGAAATCTTTTTCGCTCTCTTTAAAGGGAAAAGTCAAAAGTTTCCAGTAACTTTCGTTTTCGAGAGGGCTGACTTTAATCGTAATACATGCAAAAACAAAAAGTAGTCTTTAAAAGCATCCCTGTGTGCCTTCTCATCACTTGAATTTTTTTTTAAAAGAAATGTTTTCGTTTATGACAGAGTGGATGGCTTCACACACACTCTGGCATACAGCCAAGATGCAGTTTGTCCGATGAAACTTCATGTAGTAATATGTTAAGGTAATTCCTTACGAAAAAAGAAAGTGATGTCATATCTCTATCAACAAAAAGAATCTAATGCATGTCAAGCAGCAGTTCATAATCATTAAATAGTCTGTTTATTTAATTTTTTTCAAACATATGATATGATTCTTTATTCTTGTTGACATTGAGCTTAATTTTATTTTTTTACAATGTCAAAGAAACATACTTTATTTGAAAGATTCCATAATTGAATTATAAATTAAACATATTTTCTTAGCAATATAGTATCTAGTTGTATAAAATTTATTTTAATATTTTTTTTTTCTTTTTCTTACCATTTAAAAATTAATAAATAAGTGTACTGCAGAACATGTTACATTTATTAAATAATAAAACATCTAACTTTCTAATTTAGTCAAAATGATTATAGTAAAATTTTAAATAAATTCAGAAATTATTAAACTGATATTATTCTATTATAAACATGTATATGTACCTTTTAAATAAAAAAATTCCGTTTTGTCTACACGAACAAGAATACGGAATGTGTTTGTATAAAAAATACAAATTAATTAATATTTAATATATATTATTAATTATTAATAATAATTTTTTCTTTCTTTATTAAAAAGCGTTTTTTGTACCTTTAGCATTACGATTATATAGGTGTTTTTATAAAAACATTTTTAAATAGTGTTAAATTATTTTATTTTTAATACGAAGACATGCTACTTTACCTATTCTAGCCTAATCAAACCTATAATTTTATATTTTCTTATCATGCTATAATTAATTATAAAAGAAAAATAATTCAGTCCGTAAAAAATACAGTATAATCGAATTGATAATGAGTGAAGAACTTTCTTTACAAAGAAGTTATGTGTATAAGGTGAACCAAAAAAAAAAAAGTAGCTACTAGAAAACTTTCACCATTAATGTTTTTCTTCAGATCTCTCTTACTTTATTATAACCCGGCGTCCAGTTTCTTCTCATTCAATATCCATTCAGCGTAAGAGAAACATACAAACGCAAGCCAGATTTCAATCCAAAACGATATGTCTCCACCCATCCTTTTTCTTTTTACCCCTCCAACAAAAGAAAACATTTTGATGCTCCCCAAGAGATATTCCCCAAAAGTAAACAATAGCAAAAGGGCTCGTATTGCCAAAGATGGTCATAAAGAAAAAAAAAAAAACTTTCTGATTTTTTTTTTTAGTCCATTGCAGTATTTTTCGAACATAGTTTTTTTTTTTCTGTATATTTTTACCATCCATCTGTTATTACTTTTACTTATTTACTTTCCCTCTCTCTGTAAGATGGTATATGTGAGTATTTTGCGAGGGTCAAGTTTGGTAAATAAGTACTGAAGAAGATTTTTGCAATTTATGTTTCAACAATACGTCTGTTCACATCATGGTTGAACGCACATAATATGTTGCCAGTCATTTTATTTCCAGTCTATCTCTCTTCACACCCCGCATGAATACCATGTTTGGTATAAGAAATCTCTTTCACTCTCTTTTAAAAGGGAAAAGTCGAAAGTTTCCAGTAACTTTCGTTTTTGAGAGGCTGACTGACTTTTATTTATTTTTGTGTTTATTACGATTAGTCTTTCAAAGCACCCCTGCGTGCCTGCTCATTACTTAAAGATTTTTTTTTTTAAAGAAAAGTTTTCGTTTATGACAGAGTGGATGACTTCACACACTCTGGCATATAGCCAAAGATGCAGTTTGTCCGATGGATTTTCATGTAGTGATAATATGTTAAGGTAATTCTTTACGGAAAAAAGAAAGTGTTGTCACATCTAGAAACAGAAGAAGCTATTGCATGTCAAGCCGTAGTTCATGATCATTAAACAGTTTGTTCATGTATTTATTTTATTTTTTTCAAATATGTGAGATGACTCATTATTCTTGTTGACATTGAGCTTAATTTTATTTTGTTACAATGTTAAAGAAACTTTTTTTTATGCTTGAAGATTTCATAACTGTATCATAAATTAAACGTATTTCCTTGGAAATATAATATCTAATTGTATACAAACTATTTTTAATATTTTTTTCTTTATTAAATTGTTAAATTAAAAATATACTGCTTGATTGTACTGCATAAAACACAACATTTATTAAATAATCAAATATTTAACTTTCGTAATTAGTCAAAAAGTTTATAATAACATTTGAAATAAATTTGCGGATTATTAAAAAAGGATATTATTTAAAGTAAACAATTTTAAGTAGCTTTCTCAACTGTATTATAAAGGAAACATATTTCCATATAATATAGTCTCCGATTTTCATCAAATTTATTTTAATATTTTTTTCTTTATTATCTTTTTTAAACAAAAATAATAAATTTTACTTCAGAAATACAACCCTTTTTTAATAATCAAATATTTGGCATTCTCATTTAGTCAAAATGCTTATGGGAACATTTTAAATGAATTTGAGGATTATTGAAATGATATTTTTTTTTACTGCAGGCAATTTAAATATATTTTATTAACATGTGGTATTAAATTTTACTGAAAATTTAATTATTATTTCAAATATGTTCAGCTATAGTATACTTTTACACTCTTCCTTGTGACAATATATAAAATAGAAAAGTAGATTTTTTTATAAGGCTATATTATCTATAAAACTTCAGAATCGCTGCAATTTTATAATAAAAATAGTTCAATTTTGTACCTATATTTGTAATATTTAACTTAAGAAGTGTTATGATTATTTGTCTTAAAATTCGAATAAAATCATATTCATTTAAATTCGCATAAAAACATATTTTTAAAAAAATATATGTATAAATGAAGTATTGCATTTATTGACATTTGATGTACTATACCTATACCATTTGATGCACTATATTGCATTTAATGACATTTGATGCACTATACCAATATTTTAATGACATTTGATGCACTATATTCATTTAATGCATAAAAACATATTTTTGATGTATAAATAAAGTATTGCATTTAATGACATTTTTACTATACCTATACCATTCGATGCACTATTGCATTTAATGACATTTGATGTACTATATTGTTTTTAAATAAAAATTTGATGCACTATATTGCATTTAAAAAAATTTGATGCACTATATTGCATTTATTGACATTTGATGCACTATATTGCATTTAATGACATTTGATGCACTATATTGCATTTAATGACATTTGATGCACTATATTGCATTTAATGACATTTGATGCATATATTGCATTTATGTATGACATTTGATGCACTATATTGCATTTAATGACATTTGATGCACTATATTGCATTTAATGACATTTGATGCACTATATTGCATTTAATGACATTTGATGCACTATATTGCATTTGAATATACATTTGATGCACTATATTGCATTTAATGACATTTGATGTACTATACCAATATTTAAATGAAATTTGATAAAATCATATTCATTTATTGCATTTAATGACATTTGATGCACTTTATTGCATTTAATGACATTTGATGCACTATATTGCATTTAATGACATTTGATGCACTATATTGCATTTAATGACATTTGATAAAATCATATTCATTTAAATTTAAAAACATATTTTAAAAATATATGTATTGATGCACTATATTGCATTTAATGACATTTCGATGCACTATATTGCATTTAATGACATTTGATGTACTATACCAATGTTTTTAAATAAAAATTCGGATAAAATCATATTCATTTGAATTCACAAAAAAAAACAAATTTTTTTAGATTAAATGTATAAATAATGTGATTTATCAAATATCATTTAATGATATTTGATATACCTATGTTTTTAAAATGTAAAGAACGTCTATGTTATATCGGTATTTATACAAATATAATATAATAATTATACTATTTCAGTTAATTTGCCTAAAATATATTTAAAAAATATTTATATATAAGTTTAAAAACTGAAATTGCTTACTGTTATTGATATGGATAAGTACTTCGTAATTATTTAAACAATATAAATTATCTTCATTAAAATATATTCAAATTTTAGTGATCAAATATTGTAAAATACTTCTTTTAAACACATTTGTTTTCAAGATATATTACCAATGGGCTTTACAATTTATTATATTTTTATTTACTGAATCTAGTTCATTAATAAAACCCATTGTAATTACATGACAAAAACTCAATTAATTTTGAAATTAATTTGAATTTTTCATATTTTTACTTTGTTTAATTAGACTATTATAACAAATTTTTAACCAACACCAGTTAAATCTAATACATTGTTTGCTTTAATTGAACAGAATAGTTAAAGTATTAGTTATGAGTATTTTTCGTTATGTGTGTTAAATTAATCCCTCATTGTGCTCATTTTATTTATTTTTTTATTTTATTTATTCTACCAATTTTGTAATTGTAACATGAAAGCAGTATCTAAGTGAACCACAATGTAATTTTTAATGAAAGCATCCATTGCGTATATTTTTATTGTTCTAATTACATTGATTTTAATTTGTTTCTTTATTTTTTTTTTGTACTTTTAAAAAGGCTTTAACAGAAATGGAGTAATTACGAATTCTGTAAATTAATTTAAACTTTGTTGGGCAAAATAACAATTAAGAATCGTAATAAATCATTTACGCAATATTTGCTTTGCAAATTACGATGACTTTTTTTCCTCAAAACATATGCTTAAATTTGTTTTCAATTCCTTGTGTTTCATTAATAATGCTGCAAGGTAGCATCTAAGAAGACTTTAATTAATGAAAATGCTCGCTCAGCAAAAGAACAGGCCAGCCGCTTTTTAATCAGAAATTCCTATCATGTAATCCTTAAGATTCTTGGCGAATTTCAATTCCTACCTTTACAATGCGAGGTAAACTTTTCTAAAATTCAGAATATAATTAGTCATGAGTGCAAAAGTTCCTTCGATTCGAGCATTAAGCCACTTTCATTTCCTTGATGATTCTGTTAACACGTTTCATTAATGCGTTGCCTTTTTGCTTGCTTCTTTTTTGTTGAAAGCAAATTAAATTTCTAACTGTCTCAAGTATGTATGGAATTATAAGAGTTTTAGAAAGAAGAAAGAAGGCGCTTTTTAAATTTTCGATATTTTTGTTTTGTTTTGCAACACTGTTGATTGACTTTTTCTTAGTTTACTTGTTAATGGAAAATGAAAAATAGCAGGTTTAGAATAACGCATTAATAATAAGTTTATTTTCGCATGGTAAATTAATTAATAGGTATGAATTAATTATTTTCCATATGAAAATAAATTATTAAAGATTATTTTGTTTATTCATATTATATATACTCCAAATTTCGTGTTTCTACAGCAAGTAAACTGCATCACTGTCATTGATTACATCACTATAATAAACTGCATCACTATAATAAACTGCATCACTTCATTAAAGTGTTCCTTTTTTTGCTTGCTTTTTGTGTTGGAAACAAAACAAATTAAATTTCTAACTGTCTCAAGTATGTATGGAATTATAAGAGTTTTAGAAAGAAGAAAGAAGGCCCTTTTTTAAGTTTCGATATTTTTTCATTATTTTGAAATACTGTTGATTGACTTTTCTTAGCTGTTTTGTTAATGGAAAATTTACATATAGCTATTATTAACATGTTTTTAAAATTGTGAACTAATAGTATAATATCAGCATTGAGAAAAATTTATGGTAAATATTAAAATGTTTTTACAACAAATGTCAGATAATTATTTTTTAAGTATTTAATTCATCTAGATAATATTTTTCAACTATATTAAAAACAACATTAATTATACATTTACCATATTAAGATGTATTTTAATGGATATTTTGTTTATCCATATTAAAAATACAACAAATTCAGTGTTTCTATACCAAGTAAACTGCAGCAAATCGTTGATTGCATCACTA
Organism: Caerostris extrusa; assembly: GCA_021605095.1. Classification (NCBI taxonomy): domain Eukaryota; kingdom Metazoa; phylum Arthropoda; class Arachnida; order Araneae; family Araneidae; genus Caerostris; species Caerostris extrusa. The sequence continues at coordinate 142,417 of BPLR01012142.1, forward strand.
TCGTAAACTGCATCTTTTAATCCGTTTTTTTTTTTTTGGTTGCCTTTTTTTATTTTGCTTTTGTTGAAAGCAATATAAATTTTTAACTATCTCCCAAGTATGTATGGAATTATAAGAGTTTTAGAAAGAAGTATCTTTTTAAGTTTTCGACATTTTTTGTTTTGTTTGCAACACTTTTGATTGACTTTTTATTAGCCGATTTGTTAATGAAAATGAATAATAACAGCTGTAAAACAACGAATTAATAGTATAAATGACAGCATTGAGAAAAATTTATGGTAAATATTAAAAGTGTTTACAACAAATGTGAGATATCCCTTTTTTGAGAAATTAATTTATCTAGCTAATATTTCTTCAACTATATTAAATCCAAAATTAATGATTAATTTACCATATGAAAATATTTTATTAATGATTATTTTGTTGATACATTTTAAAAATACGCCAATTTTCGTGATTCAACAGCAAGCTAGTTGCATCACTATCAATGTTTTCAGTAACAGGCTAACTTTTGACAATCAAGTTTAGAAAAGTTTTGCTTCTGTTCATATCAAAGTTTAAAAGCAATTCCATTAATTATTTTTCTCGCGATATGAGAAGAAGCGTACTAAAAGTTTAGCTAAATAAAGAGGAAAGATACAGAAGTTCTAACTTATAACGTAATAAAAGGCTAAATGATTATTTTTCAAATTTTATTGGCGGTTGAAAGAATGTAACTTTCTAATTAAATTAAATAGCTCATTTCTTGTACATGGAATATAATTGTAAACATGGATTATTCTTGCATTAATTGAATGATTATTTGATGCATTAATTGATTGCTCATTTGATGTTATGATTGATTTATTATTGGATAATCTGATTAATTTTTTGCCCGTTTATTCAATGGACAGTTATTTCCTTCAGATTCTAGTTCTTTGATAATATTGGGATATGGAGAAAACATGTTATCTGGGTTATGATAAGTATTTCTATACTTTCAAATGAATGTTTTATTTCAAGTCAAATAAAATTATTTAGACTAAGCGAACATTTACTATTCATAATCCGATATCCCAAATTCGCTGCTGCCTGATTACAAGTAGAAACTCGCCACCAATTTTAAATTACTTTGGGAAAAGACACACCACGAAAATCCAAAATCCGTATTCCACTCATTGCTATTCTACACTGCAATTTGCCTTCTGATTCTAGTTCTTTGATAATATTGGGTTATGGATAAAACCTGCTATCTGAGTTATGATAAGTATTTCTATGCTTTCAAGTGAATGTTAGTTGAATTGAAATAAAACAAAATTATTTACCAAAATGGACTACGCCAATGTTTACTATTCATAATCCGACATACGAAAATCCAAAACCGCATTTCACTCATTGCTATTCTCGACTGCTATTTGCCTTCAGTATTCTCCAGCACAAAATGCTGACTTCAGTCACTTCACCGTTGAATCCAAAAGCACTTTTGTTCAAGCTCATAGTTTTAGAAGCTGAAAAAATGTTATTTGAATTGAAATAAAAACAAAATTATTTTCCTAAATGGACTTCTAGTTCAAGAACGCCAATATTTACTGCTCATAATCCGACATTCCATATTCACTTCTGGCTGATTACAGAAACACACCACCAATTTTAAATTACTTTGGGAAAAGACACACCACGAAAATCTAAAATCCGTATTCCACTCATTGCTATTCGCGACTGCAATTTGCTTTCAGATTCTAGTTCTTTGATAATATTGGATATGGATGAAACCTTCTATATAGGTTATGATAAGTATTTCTATCCTTTCAAATAAATATTGGTTTTATTGAAATAAAGCAAAAATTATTTACCAAAATGAACTTCGAGTTTAACTAGACCAATGTTTACTATTCATAGCCCGACATCCCACATTTTATTCTGGCTGATTACAGAAACACACCACCAATTTTTAAATTACTTTGGGAAAAAGACACACCACTAAAATACAAGATCCGTATTCCACTCATTGCTATTCTCGACTGCAATTTGCCTTGAGATTCTCCAGCTACAAAATGCTGACTTCAGTCACTTCACCTGCGAATTCAAAAGCACTTTTTGTTCAAGCTCATAGTTTTAGAAGAGCTTGAAGAAAAACGAAATTCAATTAAACCTCACCGATTAAAGAGATTTCTTGGGCACAAAACAAAAGGGAATCCTTTGAAATGTATTTTTTCATCGGTATTCCTCCTCTCTAAATGCAAAGTTTTACTTTAATTATTCCGAGCACCAAAGCAGAAACTGGTTTGGTAGTCAGTAATTACAGTCGGTTCTGGAGCCAAAGGAAGGAAGGGGAGGGTGCAGCTATTATTTCTTTCGAAATGTTGTCCATCAAATCATGAGATAAAGGATCCATTTAAGACTTAAATTAGGCATTAAATTGTTTTAAAATATCTCTAAGTAAAAGTTGTTTTTGTTTGTTTGGTAGTCAAGGTGGTTTGTTCCACTACAGAGAATATATTCTTTCATGATATTTGTTTTAAACGTTAAAGGTGCATCAGAATTTTGCAAACTGGAGTAATTGACTTTAAAATTGTTTTTTATTAAATTACTGGAACAAATGTAACGTAACATAAGAATTTAAAAATTTCCATTCGACGATAAAAATACTTCTTAATGCAAATTAGGTATCAATTAGAATAAAAGACGTGCATAGTTACAATAATTTAATTTTAATTGAATTAATTGCAAGTTAACACAATTAAATACTTTCATTAAGATCGCACTTAATTAAAAGCATTATAAGGTTCAGAGATTAAGGACCATTAGATTCCTGTTACTTATTTAAGAATTAATTTTACTTTGTGAAAAAGGATTCCTTGATTTAAAAAGAAGACGAATTGTAAATTAACTGAAAAAAGATGAGAAATTCAAGCTGTATCTTAAAAGTTATCAATAATCGTAATCATGAATAATTTCCATTTCATTCTTTCTTCCTATTTATGTGGATTTAAAAAAAAGAACTTAAATGTTATTTAAATATTTAACCATTTTTATTCAGACAAATTGATACAATTAAGTAATTCCTTAATTATTGAGTATTAGATAATTTCATAACATTAACGCTGTATGTTCTAACTAATTAAATAGGAAAACCACGGACATTGTTTAATTAAACTATTGGTTTGGCTAGGATGTAATGAGTAGTTATAATAATACCAACTTTGACAGCTTATTGTTTGATATTGATTTAATATTTTATCATTTTTAAAGTTACACATGTCGCCTGTTTAAAGAAATCATTGTAAGCTCAAAAATATTAAAAACTTGTTTTAAAAATTAATTTTTAATCAGATGAAACGGTCGGAGTTTTTAATTTTTCGTTAACTTTGAATTGCCGGTAATTTCTAATTCGCATTATTGTGAAGTATGAGTTCTTAACTGGTACTATGGCATTGCAGACAGCACAAACATTAATAGTGTTACTACGCAGCAGACAGTATCAAATTGGTTCGCCAAATTTCGTACAGGTAACTTTGAACCGTACAAATGAGCCACGAAGTCGCCCAGAATCAAAGGACAACAACGGAGAATCAAAGGTCACCGTCGAGTCTGACCCATATCAAAATGTCTATGAATTATCGTTAGTTTGGTGTTAGCAAAAAAACAATATTAACTCATTTCGCTGAAATTGGTATAAAGAAAAAGTAGGATAAGTGGGTTCCACATGAACTGAACGAAAAACAGAATCAAAAAGCATTTGGAAGCTTGTTTGATGTTGCTTTCTAATCACAAATCTAAGGCTTTTTTTAATCGAATTGTCACTTGTGATTGGAAATGGATCAAGTAAGACAATCAGAAAACATTCATCACAGTGGTTGGACAAGGATGAATCACCAAAACACACTCCAAAGCATAATTCACCAAAAGAAGCTGTGCGTTTGGTAGTTTAGCGGAGGTGTGATCCGTTATGATTTCATGAAACCTGGCTTATGGATAACAGCGGAAATAAAGTGCAACCAACTGGATGAAATGATGTAAAAGCTTAAAAAAGGAGGCTTGATTGGTCAACAGATTGACTCTTATCTTTTTACATGATAACGCTAGGCCACACACTGCACAAATTACCGTGGCAAAGCTACAGGAATTGGAACTTTTCATCATCCTCCATACTCATCAGACCAATTTCGATAACTTTTTTAAAAGGAAAGCAATTTAATTCCAGCAATGCCATAAAACTAGCCTTTCAGGAATTTATTGACTTTTATACAACCAAACTGAAGAACCTGCCGCTTAAATGGAAAAAGTTTACAGACAATATGGGTGCATAATTTTATGAATATAATAATTCCTTATATTTTTAAGTTACCAATCAATTTTCCTTTTTTTCTATAAATGAAATCCTTGACGATACTTTTTTTTGTTTAATTAAACTGCATTACAAATTTTGTACTAGTGGGATCGATTTAATCAATGAAAAGTAATAATTAATAAACTTTTTCTACAAAATTATCCAATATTTATTGTAAATTTATAATTTGTTACCACATATCATGACTATTTTCATTACTATGAAAAAAGACTTAAAATAAAAGAGAAATTAAATTTAATAATTTATGTGCCTTGAAAGTTACATTCATTAAAATTTATGAGCATTGTATAAAATTGCAATTAATCCAAATAATCACTTACATTTTCGTTGAGGTAATAAAATTTAATGATTTACGAAACTTCAGTTTTTTCCCCCTAAAATACTCAACTCCAATTTCTGAAAAGGTATTAGCCACTCGAATATAGTTATTTACATACATTTGACTAAGTAGCAATTTTAATGTGATTTCTATCGAATACATTTCTGGATCACTAACACAAACATATTCTGATCAATTCCTAAAGTTTCTTCTTTTACATTTATCAGAAGTAAGATTACATCAACACTTCCTCCATACTTAAACGTCATCCTTTCTGGAATATTTGAAATCTTACTATCAAATTTCTCTCAATATTTTCAGCGCTCCTTGGTTCAAGCTTCCTGCCCCTACACTTTCTGCTTTCTCACCCAGAAGCATTTCTTGCCATCCTTTTAAAAAGTGTACTCTGGAGCACACCATCTATCATTCTCGGGCACTGATAGCAGCTATTGATCATGATAACGCCACGAATCCCGGCGTGCTCGAGTTCATTTAAAAAGAATTTACACAATAAGAGCATGCTTGTTTTTGGCGTAAACTTCCGGGGCACAGAATAGAAAATTTATTGTGGGGTGGCTGGTTGAAAAGTTTTCCGATTGTGTCGATGGAACATGTTCACAAAGACTCTGTTTTTTACTTCTTTTTATAAAAAGGCATTTTCACCATTTTTTAGGATTAGATCGTGTTTCCGATGTGTGTTTACTCCAGCTTGGCATCAATAAAAAAGAGGCGTGTCTGTGAAGACTTATTCTAGACGAATGTTGTACATGATACACAGAAATAAATATTTAATTACAGACATAGCTTTAATTGAATTATGTATTTTTAAGTATTTTTTTCATATTATCAAATTCCAATTTGTTGCAAATACATAATCTTAGAGAAAAGAGGGAACAGGATTTTTCCTCTAAGATTATGTATATCAAAATGTTGCATCATTCTTACTGAAAAGATATTAGCCTCTCAAATATAGTTATTTACATTCATCTGACTAAGTAACAAAATCATAATGCAATTTCTATTGAATATATTTGAAGAGCTCCAACACATATCATATTCTGATCAATTATTGAAGATACTCATTTGATATTTATCATAACTAAGATTACATTAACCCTTTCTATATACGTCATTTCTTCTGAAATGTTTGAAATCATACTATCAAATTTCTATTAATATTTTCAGCGCTCCTTGGTTCAAGCTTCATGCCACAGCACTTTCTGCTTCTCACCCAGAAGCATTTCTTGCCATTCTTCTTAAAAGTGTATTCTGGAACGCACCATCTATCATTCTCAGGCACTACCCGTGTGGTGTGTGAATTTAATATGTTCAACATTATACATGCAAATAAATGTTAAGAAAGTTACAGACATAACTACAATCGTATTGTGTTTATTTTAAGTATCTTTTATTTTTATCAAATTCCAATTCGTTGGAAGTGCATAATCTTAGATAAACGATATCATATTAGACATACGAAAATGTTGCACCATTCCTACTTTGAAAAAAAGGTACCAGTCCCTCAAATATAGTTATTTACATCCATTTAACTAAATAACAAAAATGTTATTGTGATATCTATTGAATGCATTTTAAGATCACCAGTACAAACATATACTGATCAGTTCTTTGAGATACTTCTTTATTTATCAGAAGTAAATATTACATCAACCCTTCGTCTATACTTAAAAGTCATCCCTTCTGAATTATTTGAAATCATACTCGATATTTTCAACGATCTTTGGTTCAAGCTGCATGTCCCTACACTTTCTACTTCTCACCCAGAAGCATTTCTTACCATCCTTTTTTAAAAGTATACTCTGGAGCACACCATCTATCATTCTCGGGCGCTGATAGCAGCTATTGATCATGATAACGCCACGAATCCCGGCGTGCTCGAGTTCATTTAAAAAAAGAAAGAATTTACACAATAAGAGCATGCTTGTTTTTGGCGTAAACTTCGGGGACTGAATAGAAAATTTATTGTGGGGTGGCTGGTTGAACAGTTTTCCGATCGAGTCGATGGAACATGTTCACAAAGGCTCTGTGATTCGTTTTTTTTCTGTAGAAAGGCATTTTCGCCACTTTTAAGGATTAGATCGTGTTACAGATGTGTCTGTTTACTCAGCTTTGCATCAATAAAAAGAAGTGTTTCGTATGTGAAGATTTAAGGAGTCTAGACGAAAGTGATGCATGATACATACTAATACATATTAAATAACAGACATATCTTTAATCGAATTATATTTTTTAAGTATTTTTCATATTATCAAATTCTAATTTGTTGGAAATACATATTTTCACGAGAAACGATGATCTATTAGTTGTAATCATCAAATTGTAGCACCAATCCTATTTCTAAAAATGTATTAGTCCCTCAAATATAGTCATTTACTTTCATCTGACTAAGTAACAAAATTGTAATGTAATTTCTATTCAATACATTTGAGGATCATCAACACAAGCATATTCTGATCAATTAATTCTTGAAGATACTCACTTTATATTTATCATAAGTAAGATTACATCAACCCTTTCCTCTATACTTACCTAGTGAATAGTACGCTTTGAATACCTAGTGGATTTTTTCAGTATGATTCAAATATAGTTATTTACATTCATCTGGATAAGTAACAAGTTTTAATGTAATTTCTATTGAATACGTTTGAGGTTCAGCAACGAAACATATTCTGATCAATTCTTGAAGATACTCTTATATTTATCAAAGTAAAGATTACATCAACCCTTCCTGTATACTTAAACGAAATCCCTTCTGGAAGATTTGAAATCATATTCGATATTTTCAACGCTCCATGGTTCAAGCTTCCTGCCCCTACACTTTCTGCTTCTCACCCAGAAGCATTTCATACCATCATTTTTTAAAAGTGTACTCTGGAGCACACCATCTATCATTCTCGGGCACTGATAGCAGCTATTGATCATGATAACGCCACGAATCCCGGTGTGCTCGAGTTCATTTAAAAGAAAGAATTTACACAATAAGAGCATGCTTGTTTTGGCGTAAACTTCCGGGGGGACTGAATAGAAAATTTATTGTGGGGTGGCTGGTTGAACAGTTTTCCGATGGAGTCGATGGAACATGTTCACAAAAAGACTGCGATTCTTTTTTTGTAAGAAGGCATCGTCGCCATTTTTTTTAGGATTAGATCGTGTTTCAGATGTGTGTTTACTCCAGATTTGCATCAATAAAAAAAAAAGATGTGTGTGAAATTTAAAGATTTAATGAATTTAAAAATAGACGAATGTTATGTATGATACACATAAATAAATGTTAATTTACAAACATAGCTTTTTATGTTTCTTTTAAATATCTTTTCTTATTATCAAATTCCAATTTGTTGGAAATACATAATCTTACAGAAAAGATTGAACATCAGTCGATGGAACATGTTCACAAAGACTCTGTGATCCTTTTTTTTTATAGAAGGGCATTTTTCGCCACTTTATAAGGATTAGATCGTGTTTCAGATGTGTATTTACTTTAGTTTTGAATCAATAAAAAAGAGGTATGTAGTATGTGAAGATTTAAAGAGTCTAGACGAATCTTCCAAGAGAAATTTCATCCACAGGCACTTGTGCCATAGTTCTTCTTGAAATATGCATGATGTGTGTTTTGTAAGCTTTTCGAAGAAGTGTAAATCCTGTTTTTGATCGAGTTATAAGTTTAAAAACTCGCAAAATACCCGTCATGAATTTGTAATACCATGAAATAGAAGTGATTGATTTGTTTACTTGAATATTTCAATTTTTAGAGTTCGTGGTTTATGTTTTTTATTCGAAGCAATTGAGGCGGTTATGAATTTTGTTTGCTGTGTATCATATAAATGTTTTAGAAAATCTCAACAAAGAAATTCATCAAGTTCTTGAATTATTAAATAATTAATTAATTAATTAATCATCAATCACAGCTTTTTTTATTACGAAAAAAATTTTAAAATTTACGTGAAAAGTTATAATTTACATAGTAAAATATAAAAATAATTTTGAAAATGCATATACATTTTTTAAAAAATAAATTCCACTTTGTATAACTTTTAAAAATCAATTTCTTAAAGTAAATAACTTTAATATTGTTCGGAAAACTTTAAGATAACAATGTAGAATTTTTGCAATAGGTTTTAAAATTTGATGCAAGTTATTTTCTTGTATATAATACCATAATAATGACAGAAAAATATTAAACATTCAATATAAACTGTTAAATATATCCTCTAAATATTATTTATCAAGGAAAATAAAAACTTTCAAAAACACTTTTCAATCTTCAATTTGTAATTTTTGTATTTTTTTCACTCATCTGTTTTCTTTTTTAAGTAGTAAAAAATAATTTTAACATACAAAAATGTCTTACATAAAATACTTTTTTTTTTATTATACCTACACTTAACTCGAGAACTACAAATACAAAGATTAAATTATTTATGTGACTTCTTTTTTTCTAACAGAGAAATATAAAACTGAATAATTAAAATATATTACGTTTTTTTTTTTCACATAAATTAATTATTCAAAAATCATTTTATAAAATTTATTGCATTTAAAAATATAGTCAGTAAATTCTTTGTACCTTTGAGCCTTGAATAATAACATAGTTTATATTATTATAATCACTGAGAATTTAATATTTTAGTGGTAAACATAAAGAAATCCTCATGAAACACTTTAATAAAATTATTTTATGTTAAAATTAAATATTAATTTTATTATGATGGAAGATTAAAATATACATTTTTGTTTAAATACGTTAAATATTAAGTAACATAGTAGAGTTCTAGTTGTTTTTGAAGCTAGATTGTAACTGAGCGTGGTTGGGTTGAGACACAAGTTTGAGAACTCCACTTCTATTTCCGAGCTCACAAACACCCCATACACATTAAAACATACAATATTTAACACATTTAACGAATTTTAATTAAAAGATACTTGAGGCACAGATTGGTGAACACACATTATTATTGACACAAACACCACAGACATACAATATTTACCACATTTAAAGACATGTAATTATAGATTCGTGGAAGAATTCCACTTCTAAGCCGAAAACCCAATACTCAGCTATGCGCATGATGCGCGAAATATACTTCCTCTCCGAGTGAGAGTTAGGCCAAGTAGAGGCGGATTGGCACTAAATATATTTCCTCTCGGGATAAGAGATTGTAAACTAAACATCTCTGAGGGTGCGGCGGTTGCGCTGTACTTCCTCTCGGATGAGAGTCTCGATATCTATTGACCATTTCTCCTGAACACCACAGGGAGAACAATATTTTTACATTGCGTAGGAAAAGGCACGGTTACAACGTATCATTAAAAAAATCTTGGATAGATTATTTCGCGTTTTTTTATAATTTTATATACAAATTAAAATTTCTTAAAAATAAATAAAATAAATGTGTTAATTTTTATGTACAATTAACAATTAACTCTTTCAGCCAAAGCTTGAAGTATAATATAAATATATATATATATAAAGCAGTTTATAGTTATGCTTCAATCTTATACTGTACTCGACAATAAACAAACAATATCAACCAAACATTGAAAGTATAAGAATGTTTATTCCTTCAGAACCTGTGAAATCATTTCCACTCTGAGCTTTTTTTTTTCCCCACTACAGCAAAGATTTGTGGTCCATGTTTACACTTTTCTTTTTTTCCACTCTCATATTGAAATGTTTCTCCTGAATTTGAAATCCGCAATATCACTATACATATGTATACTAAAGTTTAATTAAGACTCATGAAAAACTCTTTTCTGTTGTTTGAAAATCCACTGCATAATAAATATTCTTTCTTTTTTTCTTTCCTTCACACTTCTTTTTCTACCCTTTGATTTTCCTTCTCATTCCTCCGGCCTTCATAAAAGATTTCGAAGCATTTAATTTAAAACACGGCGCTATTATTTCTCAGTGTTTTTTCTGTTCCGTATTCACCAAAAAGAAGTTTTCTTTTGTACTGAAATATGCAGCTATTATTCATAATAAAGAAAAAATACTTCTGAATTATCATATTATTTTCTGTGATTCTGCTTTCTACATTTATGAAGTAAAGGGTATTTCATAAATATGCATGCGCTTTTAGATATAATTTCTTTTGTTGTTGTTTTCTTTTCCAGCATTGTAATGCCTTATTTCAATAAACTGTGTTTCAAAAAATTTAGACATTGTAACTTTAGTTATTAATTATTGAATTCAAATACATTGTCGTGTGCGGTTTGGGCAACCATATTATAACTGGGTGTGGTTAGGTTAAGATATTTGAGGCACATAAATGTAACAACCAATAATTAAGAAAAGTACGTCAATTTGGTATCTATTGTCCTCCTTTTTGTCCTTACATGACAAGATCTCTTGTCAATGTCTGGCATTAATACCTTATTTTTAATTAACGAAACCAAATAATGGGAATAAATATTAAATCAATAATACAAAGAAGTTTGGAATTCCATGTTAACTCTACTTTAATTTAGAATAAATATTAATTTCAAGGCGTTCCTGCATGCAGAGAAGAAGAAAGCTTTTCAATTTTTTTAATACTTCGTTTAATTAAACATGTAAACGCTTTAATTTTTAACAAAATAATAATAAATGCTAGCTTGATGTGTATCATAGTTGTTATTGACTAATATTTTATTTATTTTTTTCAATTTTATGCAATTTTTTTTTTTTATTCTCAAAAAAGAAATAAATAAAAGTTATATTATCTTTTTTCTGAGTGTATAAATATGTTTGTCTTTTTTTCTAATAAGTCTAGTTTGACAATTTAAAAATGATCAAATTTAAATTTAAACTAAATTTTATAACAATATTTAAATACATTGTATAAATATATATGTTTCTGTAAAATCAGCACACCATGTATTTGGATAACTAAATTTTGAATTCATAGTTAAAAAAATTAAATTAATTTTAATATCCTTTAAAGAGTTTTTGTCGAACTTTTTACCTTTATTCTCTCCTTTGCATCACTATTGAGCTATGATATTAATTAAATATCACAGTAATTTTGTCATTTGATTGAATTTATTTTTATTAACAATGCTTAAATAGCATATGTTTTTAATTTAAATATTCAGAAAACTATTATTGTATGTTGTAATTACCCATGTCGTACTTCAGAATGGCTTAGAAAATTATATAAATGGAAAGAAAATAATTATAAATTAGGCGTAACTGCAAAAATTATTTCTCTGAGATAAATAAATTATTTATGGATATTTCCCTTAATTAAGGGATTGAATGGATATTTACCTTACTTAAGGGATATTTGCATTAATTAATAGATGTAATGGATAACCTTATTACGATATGGAATGGATATTTAATTTAACTTTGATATGGAATGGATATTTAATTTAATTTAGATATACCTTAATTATGAGATAGAATGGATATTTACTTTAATTTAAAGATTTTTTTTTTTCTAATTAAAGAAAGTTTCCTTGTATTTTAAAGATTGTTTTTTGACTTTATTATCTGTTTTTATAGTATCCAAATAAAATGAAACGCATTCACTAAATATTCTACTGTGAAATAATATTTTTTTTCATTTAAAATCGAGATATTTTTAAATAAACTTTTATAGTAACTAAAAATTTTAAAGTACGTAAGAATATATTTCAATAAAGAAAACTGCATTATTATTATTTTTTAATTAAATTAATTATTTAAACTAAATACATCATGGACATTGCCCACAGTACTTTAGAAAGTTATATAAATTGAAACGAAATTACTGGTTTCACTTTTTATATATCTAATTAATTATAATGTCTAATTATTTTCTCTGAGATAAATAAATTATTTATGTTACGGATATTTACCTTAATTAAGGGATGGAATGAATATTTACCTTATTTTAAAGATTTTTTTCTAAATAATGAAAGTTTCCTTCTATTTTAAAGATTGGTTTTTAACTTTATTATATCAGTTTTTATATTATCCAAATAAAAAAAAGAAACTCATTCACTAAATATGCTATGGTGAACTATTTTTTTTTTTTCCATTTTAAAATCGAGAATTTTAAACAAACTTTCATAGTAACTAAAAATTTTTTCAAGTACGTAAAGAATATTTTTAATAAATAAAACTTTATTATAATTATTTTTTAATTTCTTATTTATTTAATATAAAACTATATTTCTTTAATTTCTTATTTATTTAATAGAAAACTATATTTAAAACTTTATATTTTTAATTTCTTATTTATTTAATAAAGAAAACTATATTTAAAAACTATATTTTTTTTAATTTCTTATTTATTTAATATAAAACTATATTTATTTAATTTCTTTTTTTATTTAATAGAAAACTATATTTCTTTAATTTCTTATTTATTTAATATAAAACTATATTTCTTTTAATTTCTTATTTATTTAATATAAAACTACAAACTATATTTATTTAAATTCTTATTTATTTAATATAAAAACTATATATTTCTTATTTATTTTTAATTTCTTATTAATTTAATGGAAAACTATATTTCTTATTTATTTAATTAATTTCTTATTTATTTAATATAAACTATTTCTTATTTCTTTTTTAAGGTACTATGGGTCGTGGTCATTACCCATAGTACCTTAGAAAGACATATAAATTGAAACCAAATAGTAATATCCAAGGTGACTATTATTTACCATGATTTATTGTGTAAGAGTTAGAACAGAAAAGAGCAGAGTGCACAAATTAAGTCGCTTCTAAGCACACATTTCACACTGCACCATTAATCAAAATGTACTATTTTCGAAAGAAACAGAATACTAAACAGCAACTCCATACAGTGTACTATACTTACTCTCTTTGAGATACTTTTTGGTATAACAGGCTTGGCATTCACACACATTACTTTCGAAAACGAACATATATCATCCATTCTTTCCCGCTGTCAACAATGGGAAACGGAAAGTTATTGCATAAGACCTTAAGAATCCCTGAAGAGTAATTTGAGACTTCTAAATCTGGGGATAATATATTTAAAAGTCATATTTTATGCATTTCTTCTTGCAATGTTCGTATATTGAACAGATATTAAAAAAAAAAAATAAATTATAGCGATGTTAACAAGTAAATTTAAGTTATAGTAATGTAATAGTCAGTTTTAATTAAGGCTAATTTTGTTGACTTGTAATGGAAATAAATCATTTATTAATGGTGTCGAAAGCATTTAACGATCAACTCCAGGGAAGTTTTGAGAAATATAAAAAAATTTTAAGAAATCTTCATTATCTGCATGTCTAAAGTTTTATCTATATATTCAAAAATACAACAAATGCATATTAATGCAATTATTTTAATTGTTATGTAATGTACATTTAATTAATTCAAATACTTCTGATAACAATTTAGGTGTTTTTATAATTTACTTTTTGCAAATAAAGAAGACTATTATTTTAGACGCATTTTATAAATTATTTATTATTTTATTAGTTTTCTAACATTAAGAAAATAAATTGACATATAACCATACAGGAAAAGATGGAAAATAAAATAAATATCATAATACATTTCGATTTTTATTTTACTGGTTAATAATGGGTTGTTCCATAAGAAATTAACTTTTGAGCTCATAATTTTTTAAAGATCACAAACATAAAATGTTTGAATATATTTAATACAATATTCCTAAAATGTAATTTCATCTATACCAATATACTCCTACCAATTGTATAGCATTTTTATGACAATTTAAAAAAACACCTTTGATTTGAAGTCAATAAATCCATTATAGGCTGCTTTGGCAGCTTCCAGATTAATGTTTATTCATTAAAATCAATTCAAATTGTTTAAAAAGTGGTAATCAGTAAGAGGTAAATCTGGTTAATATGATGACTGAGGTAAAGCCTAAAATGTTAAATCTTTCTCTCATTTGGTTTCCTGAAGTACAACTTGTGAAACATGAGCTCATGTGCTATCATTGAGAAGAATAAGCCTTTCTATTCACCAACATTGGTTCTGATGACAACAATTTCTAATGCACAATATCAATTTCTAACTGTAATAATGTACATTAATTGTTGAATATATTCCTAGGAAGCTGTAAAGAATAAATCCACTTTAAATGCACCAAAACTTTTATTTCTTTAGATAACAGCTTAATTTGGTGTTCATGTGTAGGCTTTTCGAAATGCATCCAGCAAATTTGCTGCAAGTTTATGATTTTCATACAGTATCCTCTTTGCATTGCAAGTAATCATAGAGTTCAAAAAAGAATAATTTGTTTCTCAAATCAAGCATTGCAATTTATGCCTATTTTTCTTCTGGGGTGGATCCCATTTTTAAGGGTATTTTTTTACCTGTCCAAGAAGTTAAAGTTAGGACCATATGTGTGTGTGGTCTTGACTCATGTTGTTTTATGGTTAAAACAATTGTTCCTTTAAATGATAATTCCAAACTTTTAGCTGTCACATTTATTAAAGTTTGCTAAGACAAATTTGCTTTGATGCACAAATGCAACACACAATTATATAACAAATATTTACAAAATCTTCTTAAAAGCAATTCGTTTAAGCCAGTTCGTTCTTTGTATCCTCCGTACTGCCTGGAACTCTTCTCTCGACTTTGTCCGCCCTCTTTCTTTTTTTTTTTCTTTCTCAAATTATCGGTTCCAAAGTCTAATGGGCGAAAAAAAAAAAAAAAGCATGCGAAGGTAAAACTCTAATGCAAGAGTCAATTCGTCTTTGAAAGGCGGATCTATCAACTTTGAGTTCAAGGTTATATACATTTTTTTTTTTGTGGGCATGGTGGATCCTTACTCAGGCGCTGCATAGGAACGAAACTGTCGTTATACCTATTCATCAACAGTTAGTCCTCTAAGAATATTTGCAGCGTTAGCTTCAATCTTTGCCTTCAGAACAGTATTATAAATGACGTTTCTCGGATCTTCTACGGGTTCATTTTCTAAGCTCTTATCTCCTGATTTAAATTTCTCAAACCATCATCTCACTGTATAAATAATAGCTGTATCATTCCCATGTGCATCGTTAACGGTTTGTGTTGCTTGGACAGCAAAACATTCAAGTTTATATTCACAAAAAAAATAAATGTTTTATGGCATTCTATGCCTAAATATTTCATTCTATTACTTTAAGATTTTCTAAAAATTCGGTCACGCATATGCAAACAAAATATATTATTAAAGGAAGCAGAGAAGTAACAATAAAATGATATATAGCACTCTAATTTAGTTTAGGTGGGTTTATATTTTATAGAATTGAAAAAAATACTACTAAAATGTTCATTTCATGTAAAACAGCATAATGGTTTCTTTGATTATTTAGTATTTAATAAATATTAAAGAATCACTAATTTGCATGTAGATAGCAGCATCTGCAAATATGTCATGCTTTTTTAATTATAACAATCTTAAACTATTTTAAGAACTAAATAATAGCTGTTCATAACAAGTAAATACTCTGTACTCACGCGTATAGTATTATAGTATTAAAATAAATTTTAATAACATAATACTATATGCATATTTTAATAATTCAATACGCATATTTTAACACTATATGTCTATATACATATTTTAATACTATATATCTAAATGCATATTTAATACTATATACATTCGGTTTTAAATAACTTATTATAAAAGTTATGTAATTCATATACCGAAAGCTAAGATTTTATTGTTAAAATAATGAAGAAAATGAATCATGTTTGTCAAAATCATAAGCAGAAAGAGAGGAACAGATTTGTTTTCATTTATTTTTGTTTTCTTGTCTTTATGTTTTTCTGAAAGACATATGTAACGCAACAATTTATAATTTAATGTATTTCTATTAGGGTATGAACTGAATATTTTAAGTAATATGTATACCGTGCTTTTAAAAAAAAAAGTTTTGAAATTTTTAAATAAAATTTTAATGAATATATTACGTGACGATTCTCAAATTATCACATTCTTAATTTTAAAATATGGTAAAAAATATATAAATGCATTTTTTTTACGTGTGTTACAAGCATTTTCAAATTTAGAAAATTTTCGACATATGATTATAGCAGATTCATTGAATTTTGCATTATACTATAATGCAATATGCCCGTTTGTACTTTCAATTTGTAAGAAAATGAGGCAATTTTTTTGTTGCTTAGTAGATTCCATTTAGACTTATTTGCCCCATTTACTTTTCTTTCGATAGAAACTTTCCAATTTTCTCAAGTGCAACAGTAAAAACAAAAAGTTCTGCTGACTCTGAATATTAGCAGAAATTGAAATAACACTAAGTTATTCTTATGCATTCCGAGAATACCCAGCCACAGAAATAACAATTGTTGTTTTTCTTCATATTCGTGTTTTTCTTAGCAATAAAATTTCAGCATTCGAAATGTAAAGGGTATTAGTATTCAAATGATGGATTTGGAGAAGTATTCGTCCGATTCCGTTTCTGGAATATTCTATGAATAGTGGTATTCAGGAAACTATTGATTTTTTCAAAAGTAGGGGAACAGGAAATAATACATTAGATAGGAACAATTCTCACACTTTTGGTTTTTAAAATATGTCTAAGCTCATGGCTAGAAATTTTACATTCTTCTGTGAGTAGCATAAAAATGGTATTTTAATGTTTAACTGCGCTGATAGATGGATACGTGCTTCAAAATAGGCTGTTAAAATAATGCTTTAATAATGCAATTCTTCACATAAATGGTCCTATGACTCCTTTAATTTGCAGTAAATACTTATTTTCAATATTATTTTAGTAATTGATATGTAGGAATGCTTTTCAAAAAGGTTCGTGAAGTAATGTTTCATTTGTTTTATTTTTTTAATCTTATTTTGTTGTTTTATTTCGATTATTTCTTTGGATCACTGTTTTGAAGATTTTTCATTCAACCATTACTCATTTTTATTCAAATCAGTATTTTTCGTCAATTTTTAGTACTTTTATTTTATTAAATTATAGATAAAATACAAAGAACTTCAAAGATCTTGCGCCAACTCGTGGCTTAGAGGCAACGCACACCGCTAGTGAGCATAAGGGTGGAGGTTCAATCCGTATGATGCTTTATTGTAATGGCCACATCTTTATTGTAATCACATAAATGGCCCTCTAACTCATTAATTCACAGTAAATAATCTATTTTCCCTATTATTGTTTGTACTTTTGGGCATTGATATGTAGGAATGAATTTAAAAAAATTCCTAAAGTAATGTTTAAGTTTTAATATTATAATTTAATCTTATTCAATTCCTTCTATTAGCTCACACTCTCCCTATATATATCTTGTTCAAATTTTCAATCGTTCAAAAATACTTTTTATTCATCCCCTGAAGTTCAAATGCATTTTCTTTGAACTTGTAGTGGATGACACTTGACGTTAATACAGTTTTTTCAAATATTAATTCAGTAATTAAATTTAATTAATTTTTTTTTTTCAGATTTAAGTTACATATATCTTCCAATAGATGGAGCCATATAAACTTAAAAAAAATGAATGAAAATTATTTATAAAGGATTTTCTGCAATATAGTAAAAAAAAAAAAAAAAGTAGAATTTACTTTAAAACAAGTATTATAAAAAAAATAATGTTTTGTTTTAATTGTTTCTTTGAATTACTTTTCTGAGGTTTTTTTCATTCATTTATTACTCATTTCTGATCAAATCAGTAATTTTCATCAATTTCTCAGTATTTTATTTTATTTAAGTCGATTTTTATTATTGCTTAGTAACTCACTTTTATACTTATTTGCCCCATTTACTTTTTTTCTTTCGATTGAAATTTTCCAATTTTCTGAAGTACAACATTACAAACAAAAAGTTCTGCTGACTCTGAATATTAGCCAAAATTTAAATAGCACTAAGTTATTCTTATGTATTCCGAGAATACACAGTCGCAGAAATAACAATTGCTGTTTTTTCGTACTAGTGTTTTCCTGGCAATAAAATTTCAGCATTCGAAATGTAAAAAAAGGGTATTAGTATTCAAATGATGGATTTGGAGAAGTATTCATCCGATTCCGTTTCTGGAATATTCTATGAATAGTGGTATTCAGGAAACTATTGATTTGCTTCAAAAGTAGGGGAATGGGAAATAATACATTAGATGGGAATAATTCTCACACTTTTGGTTTTTAAAATATGCCTAAGCTCATGCCTGGAAATTTTACATTCTTCTGTGAGTGGCATAAAAATGGTATTTTAATGTTTAACTGTGCTGATAGATGGATACGTGCTTCAAAATAGGTTGTTAAAATAATGCTTTAAAGATGCAATTCTTTACATAAATAACCCTATAGCTTATTTTATTTGCAGTAAACAACCTATTCTCCCTATTATTTTTTTGTACTTATAAGCATTGATGTGCAAAGATACATTTCAAAAATATTCGTGGAGTAATTTTTCATTTTATTATTTAATCTTATTTTAATGTTTTATTTTAATTATTTCTTAGAATCACTTTTTGAGAACGGAAGAATAAATAATTTTTCTTAGAATAATTAAATATTTAATTTAATTTCGATTATAAAATCAGTAATTATTTCTTAGAATCACTTTTTCAAACAAAACAAAGAAATTAATTTTTTTTCTGATTCATTCATTGCACATTTGTGATTTGATCAGTATTTTTTTATCATTTTTAAGTATTTTTATTTTATTTAATTATAAAAATTAAGATATAATTTAAAAGCGCTTCAAAGATAAAATATTTTAATTCAATATTTTATTTTATTTTGGAAACAAAAATATTAAATTAAAATTTATTTCTTCAGACATTATTTTACTCTTTATTTATATACAGTTCTCGGTGCCACAGATTTTGGGTTCGAGTCAGATGTCTGTACTAGTTCGGAATCCCCCTTTAAACCGTAAGGTATGGGTTTCCTCATCATTTTTATATTCATAGCAATACATTGATTTCCATCACTGTGCATACATGTCACTCATAATTTCGTACTGTTCATCTGCAAATTTCACGATTAAACATACTTTCTAAATGCATCCCCCTCTCTAAGAATAGGAAAGATAAGACACAATTCCCTTTTTTGTTATTCACTTTCCAAACGAACATGCGCTGCCTGCTTAGCATTGAAATAGAAGATAACAAAGATATCATAAATTTTTCTGGCCAGAATGGGAAAAAGGGACCATAATGTTTTTTTATTCAACAACTCAGTTAAGTAGAACTTTATTTAATTAAAGCAGACTACCAATTATTTTTCTTTTATTATATAAATTAAATGTACATAAATTAATAATTACCATTAGTGGATGAATATATTAGCACTGGTTGTTACTTGAGAACACAATATAATATCGACTCAAATAACTTGAAACTTATTGAATGTTTATCAAAAAAGACATATTTTGTTCTTTTAAATGCTATTTTTGGTCTTTTTAAATGCCATTCTTTCTGTTTATTCTTTTTATGATATTTTCTGCATTTTATAGTTCCATAAAAAGAATACAAATTTCAGGTAAATTAAGTTTATTCTTAAAATATTCTAAATATGAACCTATGCCTTCTAAAAAAAAATGTGCAAATACAAAGTTCTACCCAAATGCAATATTTTGCATTTCTACATCATTCGTATTTCTGTATCATATCATTCGTATTTCTGTACCCCATGTCATAACTAGAATCAAATTCTTTTTCATCGCATGCCACATTTATTTTTCTGGGAAATGAAGAAACTTTGTGTACTTGGAGTCAATATTTGTTGGAAAGGTATTTTTGCAGAAACTGGAAATGGAATTTCTCGGATGTTACCATCCAGGTTCAGAGAAGTCTCTCAGGTCATCATAAGATTTTAGATCTTTTCGTGTGTTCTTCACAAAATATTTTTCTATCTATGTCTAAAAGGAAAAAAAAAAAAATTCTTAGTGTGTTTTTAAAATAATAGTCGTAATAAAGACAGCAATATTTTTTCAATGCAATTGCAAAGGGACATCTATCGATTATTTGAATCTTTATAAGTATCGACTTTTATGGATATAAATATAATTACAAAGTGTACTATTTTGATGAATTGAAACAATTAAAAACATGAACTAATTCATTAAATATTAATTTTTATCATATAAGTTGAATAAATACATTTTAAATATATTTTGTTGTGTTTATCATGTTCTATATATTCCTTTAAGTTTATATAATTAAATTTTAACAAAGCTCAAATTAATAATTAAATTCATATTCATACAATAAGTAAAACCCTTTATTATATATATATATATATATATATAGTTTATTGATTTATTTATATATTTACAATTATATATATTTAAAAATAATTTGCAACCGTGTTTCCTCCCACTGCAAGAGCGCTCCCTATGAATTCGGCAGAAATGTCTGTGTTAGTAATGCAGATGTTTGCATTTATTTTTGTTATATAATTATTTAAAACATTTTATTTTTTAATGGAAATAGGAAACTTTTTAAAATTAAATTGTGAAAAAAATAAAATTAAACTATGACATTTTTTATCTTATGATTCCACCACGGGAGATGTTGGGCTATACAGAAGAAGCAGTTATTTAAGTGATTACTTTGTTTACCTTCATCCTTAGGAAATGACAAATGGCAATGACAAATTTTCTTTTGTGTCGTAGTCCCATGGAAGGTATGTTGAACAAAAATTGCAATTTATATATATATATATATATATATATATATATATATATATATATATAACAGTAGGGGCCCAAACGTTGTCTTATCAATTTAATCAATCCAAGCAATTTTTTGCATCTGAAATAAAGGCGATATGCCTTTTAACTAATGGAATGACGAAAATTTTTGGGATGCGAAAGTCCCTTCTCCACATTAAAGCAGAAGTTTTTAACAGAATTAACTTGTTTATTTGCATCTCAGCTCTAAAAATTATTTTTGTGTTTAACTAAAACTCAAATTCACTGCAATTATTTCTTCTTGCACAAAACACCCCTTACAACTGACAGCTATCACATTTTATTTTTAGAGCCGATAATGCTGAAAATCAAATCTAACATTTTCGCCTACATAATATTAACGTATAACGTATTTAATTTACGAATTAACGTATTTATTCACATCTTAGCTCTATAAATATAGTAAACGTGTTTAACTAAAACTCAAATTCGCTGCAATCATTTCTTCTTGCGCAAAATATCATATTTTTATTTTAGAGCCAATAATGGTAACAAATAAACCTAGCATTGACGCCTACAAATTAATTAGTGCCAAAGGTTTTACTCAATAACAGCTGTAAAGCTTTAAAAAAAATTAATATCTTGAAACACGATTTTAAATTTAAATCCTAATTTTTCAAATGTTTCATGTATATGTAATATATATATTTATTTTTACACATTTTACTATATATTTGATATATGAGACGTATATTTTAATAGATTTCTTTTTTAAAATGTTGCTATATACTTTAAAAGTTATTATATTTTGTACGTTATATTAAATAAATTTACATATTCCAATATTTCATTTTTCAAATATATTTGAAGAAATTCGACCTTCTCCGTTCATCCATAAACAAGAGGCAGTTGCCTGTTTTTACCATCATTTTTATGTTCAGTGACACAGATTTTGTATGAAATAATTATTTGTATTTAAGAAATTTTGTTTTCATATTTAAGAATTATTAATTTTTAAAATTAATTTTGACTTTTTCTTGTGTATAAGGCGCTTTATATTTTTATCTTTTTTTTATTTTCTTATTATATTTATCGGTTTATTTATTTATTTTATTTTTTTAAAATTATTTTTAAAATTACTGATGTTTGATTCACCTTGTGTATATGAGCGTTAATAATATAAACGAAGATATGGTACTATACTGTGTTCAAAAAGTAAGACCAATTTTCAATTTAAAATTCCGGGAGGTATGGAATTTTATTTTTTTCTTTTTAGGTTGCTGGCACTGTCCTTGACATCTTTGTGACAGTTGACGTCAAAATATTCATTAGTGTTTGAGTTGCGCTTGGTTTTGTGACAAGTTAAAATGAAACCTATATCGTTCCTCAATCACCGTATTCACACCGTGCGACTTCTGGCTATTCCCTAAACTCAAAACAATCCGGGGGCACCGTTTTGATTCGATTGAAGAGATTCAGCGTGAATAGCCACGCGCTTTGAAAGCCATCTCTGCCAAGCATTTTAGCATTCATTGAGGATTGGAAAAAAAGTTGTCATAAGTGCATTGCGTCCGAAGGAGATTTTTTGAAGGCGATGAAATAAATTTGAAAGAATAAATAAAAAATTTTTGAAAAAAAAATAATGGGTCTAACTTTTGGGCACAGTACTATACATTTTCATCGCTTGCTCAGATGGGAGACAAATTTTGGCAGATCTTTTCCTTTTGTTTATCTTATTCCAAACCGTAAGCGGCAACTTCATCCCGAAAAACCACTTTCTGACTCCTGCGGATACGTGGTTGTCATCCTCAACTGCTTCTGACAGGTCTGATTGAGCTGCATTGTAACACACCAGGAATCCCACCAACCAAATATCTCTTCTTGAAAAATGAAGTCGATTCAGCCTCCCCATACATGCAGAATACATGTTTTTCGCTCTTTAAAAAAAATTTTTTTGAAGCCCTTGATGCCTTTCAAGTGGTAAAGCCTAGATGCTGCTGCACTTGGCGATATGTCGATTTTTAAAATGAGTTTCTTGGTCAGTTTTCATCCGGCCAGTAAAGAATTTTTAGGTTTTCGTTATTTGAGAGAAATATTGAAAATTCAGAATTTTAGGTATGTGTTAAAAGGGATGGAAGTATTATGTTAAGCTCTGCTTTTCAGAACTTTGTATTTTTAGCAGGTATTTACTGAGAGCTTTTTATTCTTTTTCAATGTTAGGATTTTCACGAAAACATATTTTAAAAAAATTCGTCTACAAGAATACCTTTACTTGAAAAGCAACTTATAAATATATTTTTAACTTATGTTCCCAGCCAAATTTTTATGTTTTTCTTTAATTTTTGAAACCAATGTATTAGCAATATTATATTTGGTCATATAAGTACACATTAATATAAAAATAAGATGAAAAGGAATTTACTTTTTTTTTCCCTTGTATTGTAATTGATTTTCGAGACTATTTTTATAGGAAATAATTAAATTTCTATTCAGTGTTACTTTCTAGAGAATATTATTAATTCAACATACTATTTTTATGCACAATTTTACATTAATTAAATTTCTGATATACTGCATTGTCTTACACGTGGTAAAATATGAAAATTACTCATATTAATTATTATCCAATAAATATAACTTTTCTTCTAAAATACATTGTTTACATTGTTAATATAATTTCACTATTATTAACTTTATATGTTTATATGTAGTGTGTTAACAACATGGGAATGTGCAAATATTGAACGATTGTAATGAAACATACACAATTTTACCATAATTGATTTTCCGATATCTTGTATTGTCTTACATGTGGTAAAATGCGATCAGTAATCGATATTAATTATTATCCAATGAATATAAATACTCTTCTGAAAAACAAAAAAACAAAAACAAAATTAACATACTACATAAATGAAATGATAATAAATCATGCATTTTATTTCTTTGTCGTACTTAAAGAAAACGAATCATCTGCAAATTATTTCTTTTAAAAGTAAAGCTTTAATTAATAAAAATCGTATTATTCACCAGGACATAAAAAATACATGAGGCGAACAAAGAAAATCTTCAGACCAATTAACTAGATAATAATTTAAACTAGCACTCACAAATATTTGCATAAAGTCAATATTGCCATTTTTTAATGGCGTATTTGTGTGAAAAGACCGGTTGAGCCTTCCATGGTAATTGGCTGTGACGTTTCAGGACTTTGTCTTTCCGTCAGACTGGTGTACTTTTTTTTTCCTTCAAGAACTACCATCATCATACTTCAAAGACAAAAATCGATGCGAGACTACATTCTGGCCGTCATTTATTAAAGTTGGTTGATGAACGGAGCTGTCAGTTGATGGTCCCGCTGTCGTGATTAAAAGACCATTTTTTTGTTCTAAGGCGATGAAACCGTCAAATTGTTGGGAATGCTTTTCACGCAAGTGAGCTCGCTGTTAAGCAGCTGAAAGAAAGTTCGCCTGAGTAATTATTATCAGCCTTTTCTTGTGCTTGTTTTCATGCTTACACTGATAAATGTATCTGGAATTCAAACAAAGTATTAAATGAAATCATTTATTCTGAGAGATGTAAGCAAAGTTTTAAAAACATAACTTTTCAAATGCATGTTGTTTAAAGGCTAGATTTACATATTTTTTATATTAGACTGTCAGATATT
Source organism: Caerostris extrusa (assembly GCA_021605095.1). Lineage (NCBI taxonomy): Eukaryota > Metazoa > Arthropoda > Arachnida > Araneae > Araneidae > Caerostris > Caerostris extrusa. The sequence goes on from BPLR01012142.1 coordinate 167,329, forward strand.
TTGTTATATAATTAGTAAGTCTTTGTTTTATTTTATAAATACCGAATATTGGCGCCTAAGCCATTAGTTCACTGGCTTCCCAGTACCTTTTGACCATTTGTTTGTTTAATTTTTTGACCATATTAGCTTTTTATTTTTCTGTGAATGTGTTTGAAAACATGGACATTTTCAATTATTATATGATTGTAATGAAAATTGTTACAATTTTACAATAATTGATTTTACAATATATTGCATTGTCTTACACGTTGTAATATATGATCTGCACTCGATAAATTATTATCCAATGAATATAACTATTCTTCTGAAATAAAACACAATTAACATACTAATAAATGAAATGTTAATAAACCATGCTTTCCTTTTGTTGTTTTAAAAGTAAACGAATCATCTGCAAATTATTTCTATTTAAAAGTAAAGCTTTAATAATAATAACTAAAAATCGTATTATTCACCAGGACAGAAAATACATGAGGCGAACAAAGAAAATCTTTCAGACCAATTAATTTGACAATAATTTAAACTAGCACTCACAAATATTTTGCATAAAGTCAATGTTCCCATTTTTTTTTAATGGCGTATTTGTGTTAAAAGACCGGTGGAGCCTTCCATGGTAATTGTGACGTTTCAGGACTTTGTCTTTCCGTCAAACTGGTGTACTTTTTTCCTTCAAGAACTACCATCACCATACTTAAAGACAAAAATCGATGCGAGACTACATTCTGGCCGTCATTTATTAAGGTTGGTTGATGAACGGAGCTGTCAGTTGATGGTCCCGCTGTCGTGATTAAAGGACCCTTTTTTTTTTGTTCTAAGGCGATGAAACCGTCAAATTGTTGGAAATGCTTTTTCACGCAAGTGAGCTCGCTGTTAAGAAGCTGAAAGAAAGTTCGCCTGAGTAATTATTACCAGCCTTTTCTTGTGCTTGTTTTCATGCTTACACGGATAAATGTGTCTGGAATTCAAACAAAGTATTAAATGAAATGATCTTTCATTTCTTCTGACAGTTATAAGCAAAAATTTTAAGACAACTTTTCAAATGTGTTTTCTTTAAAGACTAGATTGACATATTTTGACTTTAGGTATATATATATTCATATTATACTTTTAGATATTTTGTTATGTATGCAAATTAGTGACTGTTTATTTGATTATTAAATTTATATTTTGATATTTATTTGTGTTGAAAACATGGAAATTTTCAGTTATTGTGTGATTGTAAGGAAACATGCACAATTTTACAATAATTGAATTACCGTTATCTTGCATTATCTTACACGTGCTAAAATGTGATCAATACTCGGTATTAATTACAATCTAATAAAAATATAACTATTCTTCTGAAATACACTGTTTATTTAATTTTATTCTTATTAACTTTTATATTTTGGTATAAATGTGTATTAACCACATGAAAAGTTCAGTTATTGTATGATTGTGATAGAACATGCACAATTTTATAATAATTGACTTACACTTTGTCTTACACGTTGTAAAATATGATCAGTACTCGATATTAATTATTATCCAATGAATATAACTATTATTCTGAATTAAAACAAAAATTAACTTATAAACGAAATGTTAATAAATCATATAATTTATTTCTTTGCTGTACTTAAAAGTAATCGAATCATCTGCAAATAATTTATTTTTAAAAGTAAAGCTTTAATAAATAAAAATCATATTATTCGCCATTACAGAAAATACATGAGGCGAACAAAGAAAATCTTCAGACCAATTAACTTGACAATAATTTAAACTAGCACTCACAAATATTTGCATAAAGTCAATGCTCCCATTTTTTTAATGGAGCGTTTGTGTTAAAAAACCAGTTGAGCCTTCCATGGTAATTGGCTGTGACGTTTCAGGACTTTGATCAGACTGGTGTACTTTTTTTTCCTTTAAGAACTACCATCACCATACTTCAAAGACAAAAATCGATGCGAGACTACATTCTGGCCGTCATTTATTAAGGTTGGTTGATGAACGGAGCTGTCAGTTGATGGTCCCGCTGTCGTGATTAAAGGACCATTTTTGTTCTAAGGCGATGAAACCGTCAAATTGTTTAGAATATTTTCACGCAATTGTGCTCGCTATTGAAAGAAAGTTCGCCTGAATAATTATTATCAGCCTTTTCTTGTACTTGTTTTCATGCTTACACGGATAAATGTATCTGGAATTCAAACAAAGTATTAAATGAAATCATATTTCATTTCTTCTGACAGATGTAAGCAAAAATTGTAAGACTTGTCTCTAAAGGAAATGCATTTAAAAAGTTTAGATTTAGATAATTTGAATTTAGATTTTTTTTTTTCGATATTAGACTTTAAGATATTGTGTTGTGCATACTAATTAGTAAGTCATTGTAAAACTGTATAAATTGCAAAAGAATTATAAAATGTTTAGAAATACAAATAAATTATGCAATAAAGTTTTAAAAAATTTTATATTATTAAATGCATTATTTTCATATTGACTGGCCATTCTAAATATATACTGTAATTATACACATACAATTAGAAACATACAATATTTAACACATTTAGTTAAATATTGTATGTGTGTGGTGTTAGTGCGTGTGTAAATAAAGATCTGAGTTCTCCAACCTGTGCCTCAAGTATCTCAATCCAACCACACACAGTAACAATATGGTTGCCGAACCTACACATCATAATGGTCAATAAGCATGAGCTGATAATTAAGCTTTCTGATCTCATTGAAAAAAAAATTATATGTAATTTGCAAATTGTAGATTTGTTTCTTCTTATTATTTGTAGAATACAAATAACGATTATTTTAGTAATGAAAAAAATTATATTTTAATAACATGATAGTTGTCGCTTTGTAACTACTAAGCAAAAGCTTGATTGCTTCAAAATTACCATATTTTTATAATTTTTTTCAAATGCATAAAAATAATGCATTTAAAAATGCCTTTTAAATATATTTTAAAATCATGTATTTTAATGCATATTATTTACATTTCTAAACATTTTGTAATTGATACAGTTTTCCAATAACTTACAAATTAGTATATATAACAAAATATCTAAAAGTCTAATAAATAAAATCTGAAGTCAAAATATGTAAATCTAGCCTTTAAAGAAAATACATTTGAAACGTTATGTCTTAAAATTTTGACTTATAACTGTCAGTAGAAATGAAAGATGATTTCATTTAATACTTTGTTTAATTCCGGATACATTTATCCGTGTGAGCATGAAAGCAAGCACAAGAAAAGGCTGATAATAATTATTCAGGCGAACTTTCTTTCAGCTGCTTAACAGCGAGCTCACTTGCGTGAAAAGTATTCCCAACAATTTGACGGTTTCATCGCCTCAGAACAAAAAAGGGTTCTTTAATCACGACAGCGCGACCATCAACTGACAGCTCCGTTCATCAACCAACCTTAATAAATGACGGCCAAAATGTAGTCTCGCATCGATTTTTGTCTCTTAAGTATGGTGATGGTAGTTCTTGAAGGAAAAAAAGTACACCAGTTTGACGCAAAGACAAAATACTGAAACGTCACAACCAATTACCATGGAAGACTCAACCGGTGTTTTAATACAAATAGGCCATTAAAAAATGGGAACATTGATTTTATGCAAATATTTGTGAGTGCTAGTTTAAATTATTGTCAAATTAATTGGTCTGAAAGATTTTCTTTGTTCACCTCATGTATTTTCTGTCCTGGTGAATAATACTATTTTTAATTATTAAAGCATCTTTATTTAAAAGAAATCATTTACAGATGATTCGTTTACTTTATTTAAATACAACAAAGAAATAAAATGCATGATTTATTAACATTTTATTTATACGTTAACTTTGTTTTATTTTAAAAAAGAACAGTTATATTTATTGGATAATAATTAATATCGAGTATCGATTTTACCTCGTATAAGAAAAGATAACATATCGGAAAATTTAATTATTGTAAAATTGTAATATGCATAACCAAATTTTTTATTAAAAAGCAATATATATACATTTTCTTCCATAGATAAATAATTAATCTAATCTAACTAAGATAAAAATTATTTTTAAACATAAAATATATTTGTAATTGATAATATTAATTATTTTTAATAATATTTCGCAGTATTTAAAATTTATTGTGAATACATATTTTCTTTTATAGTAAAACACCATAAACATTATACATAAACCGATTTAAATTATTATTACGAATCGTAGTGTTCTGCAAGCGTAATTAATTTTTGATTAAGAAATTTAAAGTTTGAATAACATGAGGTTTTCAGTAATTGAATATATTTCTAATTTAATAGAATAACAAAAGAATTAAATGGGGGCTTTTCTTTTGGGTAAGAATTAAATTTGATTTAAAGAATATTAATCTTAAAATCCTGTACAATGTTTGATGCATTTGTAAGTATTCTATCAATTAAGATTTGTGTATCTGTATGTCTCCATAGAAGTAATGAAATGAAACAAAATTGCAGAAACTAAAATGCTACAAAAGGCAAGAAGCAAAGCTAGTAATACATTTTTCAATAATGAAAAAAGAGGAAATTTAAATTGCTAAATACGTTAAGTATGGAAATCCATTAGGAGAACATGATTCTGGTTTTAGGAATACTTTTATATAATTTAAAGTAGAGTAGCAAGCAAATTCGTTCTAATTTTCAGTGAACTAAATAATTTAAAACTCTTTTTCATATCAAAGCAATTTATTGCTTGACATATTTTTAAATGAATCCTATACTTGATACATGAAACAATATTTTTAAAATAATAAATAAAATTTAAAATTCTCTTTTTACAATCCTTAATTTGAATATAATGGTTTATTCATACAGAACCATTCAATTCGTTTTCCAAATTGCTAGGAATGTATTTTCAGTTTTTTTTTTTTTTTTGTAATATTATTTTAAAACCTTTGAAATCCTGCTTGATTTAATTTTTTTAATATACTTTAATTCAGTATTTCATTTTATTTTTAAAAAACAAAATATTAAATAAAAATTTATATTAATTTTCTGCAAGCATTATTTTACTCTTTGAACTTTGAAATATTTGAAATGATAGTTTATTGGGGTTTTTACTTTGAACTATTAAATTAAACTACAGATATGAACAGCAAATTAAAGAGTAAAAGCTAAATATAAGTTCGATAAATGTGGAATGCTCACTTGAAATATAAAAATGTAAATGCTATATAATGTTGGCTTTTTTCCTTTGAGATATTAAATTAAACTACAGAAATGAACTGTAAATAAGAGTCATATAATAAGCTAGATAAAACTAGATATAAGCTGGTGAAATGTGGAATACTCACTTGAAATATAATAATATGAAGGTCATAAAATGTGGAATGTAAAATCAATCACTTTGAAATTCTTACAATTTGAAATGATAGTTTATTGGGGTTTTCCTATTGAGCTACTAAATTAAATTACAGTAATGAACAGTAAATAAAAGAGACATATATTAAACTAGATATGGCTATATATGCCAGATATATGTGGAATGCTTACTTGAAATATAATAATGTGAACTGGCATATAAATGGGGAACACCTATAATCTGGAAGGTCAATCTTGAAATATTTACAATTGGAAATAATATTGTATTGTTTTGTATTTTTCCCTTTGAGCTTTAAAATTAAACGTATTGTTAGAAATAATAGTGTATTGTTTTTTTTCCCTTTGAGTTTTAAAATTAAACTTACTGTTGGAAATAATAGTGTATTGTTTTTTTTTCTTTTGAGCTTTAAAATTAAACTTATTGTTGGAAATAATAGTGTATTGTTTTTTTTTTTCCTTTGAGCTTTAAAATGAAACTTATTGTCGGAAATAACAGTAGATTGTGTTTTTTTTTCCTTTGAACTTTAATTTAAATCAAAGGAAAAACTTATTTCTAACAATAAGTTTAATTTTAAACTTATTGTTAGAAATAATAGTGTATTGTTTTTTTTTTCCTTTGAGCTTTAAAATTAAACTTACTGTTGGAAATAATAGTGTAGTATTTTTTTTTCCTTTGAGCTTTAAAATTAAACTTATTGTTGGAAATAATAGTTTATTGGTTTTTTTTTTCCTTTGAGCTTTAAAATGAAACTTATTGTCGGAAATAACAGTATATTGTGTTTTTTTTTTCCTTTGAACTTTAATTTTAAAGTTCAAAGGAAAAAAATATTATTTCTAACAATAAGTTTAATTTTTTAAACTTATTGTTAGAAATAATAGTGTATTGTTTTTTTTTTTTTTTCCTTTGAGCTTTAAAATTAAACTTACTGTTGGAAATAATAGTGTATTGTTTTTTTCCTTTGAGCTTTAAAATTAAACTTATTGTTGGAAATAATAGTGTATTGGATTTTTTTTTTTCCTTTGAGCTTTAAAATAAAACTTATTGTCGGAAATAACAGTATATTGTGTGTTTTTTTTTTTCCTTTGAGCTTTAAAATTAAATTTATTATTAGAAATAACAATGTATTGGGTACTTCCCTTTGAGCTTCAAAATTAAACTAAAAAATTAGCTGTTAATAAGTGAGTCATATGTTATTTGTATGACAGTTATGTTCCTTTATATTGTTACTTTTACATAATATTTTTAACTTTTAAATTTTCAACAAAGAAGAAGCTTTTACATATATCCTAAATATTTTTATAAGACTAAAATAAGTGTACTAAAGTGGAAGATATTGTTAGCAATTAAAAAATTACGTATCCAATTGAAATTAGTTAATTATTCAATTAACCATACACAACATTTAGTGGCAATGCAAATTAAGTGGAATTTAGTAGTTGTTTTGATAAATTTGTTATATAATATTATTTGTTTATTATAAAAAATTGCTTTTGAAATTCAAGATTTCTGAAGACTTTATTTCATAATTATTCTAAAAATAAACCATCATGAAAGAAAACCACTCAGCGATGATAGCATGAAAGAATTTAATAAGCAGAGTTCTTTTATAAATTCCAACAAGAAAGAAAATATGGTTGAACATAAAAAAAAAAAAAAAAACACATCGTCATATCCTGCTCCATTAAATAAATTGAATGTTTGCTAAAGTAAAGCACCCGTGAAACCTATGAAAATTCGTAAAGAAGCAGCACTTCTACTTCATAAATAAAAATTATCTTCTAAGTGCAAAAATAAAAAGCAAACTAAGTTCGTAAAACCTATCGTTCTTTTGTGCTTTTTTTTTTCTAAGAATATATTTTGAAAATTCTCATTTAAAATTAAAAAAAGTAAATCAATCTTTGTTTGATCATCTTGTATATCTCCTCAAATATGTTTTAAAGGATAATGAAGATAAAAAAATCTTCAAGAAATAAATCACTTAAAAGTAATCTTGAATGAAAGCAAATTAACCAATACGTACATTTTATGTGTTTTATTGAGGGAAAGTAAGAACACTTCTCATTAATGAAGTGGCCTTATAATTTTATGCATTTTGACTAAGAATAATATGACAACATTTTTAAAAAAAAAATTTTTTAAATATACAGGGTGATTGTAATTACAGCCCTTTTTCAAAATGCTGTAAAAAAAGAACCACTCGTCACAATGAGTTCAAATTTGAATGAAGATACTTGAAAAAGGGAGAAATCTTATGACATCAAAAAAGAAGCTCCACCCATTTTTTCCCAACCAATTTGGTATGGCCTTGCCGTGGTGGTTATGCTTTCCACTATCAGAGTTACAACTGTTGAATGACTTAAAAGTCATTTTTCCGTCAAAAACAGAAGCAATCAAGCACATTGAACACTACAGTTTTTGTAATGTGCAACTCAAGCCAAATACGTTGTCCTTTTCGATTCAAAATATCACTGGCAGCCGAATTCACTTTCTTCATGCCGCATACATGCCCAAGTTCCACTTTGGAACTTGTTTTGATGCCATACTGTTTCCCCCTTTTTCAATTACCTTTAGTTCAAATTTGAACTCATTGTGACGAGTGGTTCTTTTTTTTGCAGCATTTTGAAAGTGGGACTTTAATTATAATTACCCTGTATATTAAATAGTAATTTATGGTACTTACACTAAAAGAGCATTATTATATGTTTTCCAAGCATTCGTAATATTGAACTAGTATTTGAATACAACTTTTTTAAAATTTAGTTATAAATGTTCTTAATTATTAAATAAATTAAATACATTAGCATTGCAGAGTACATATTGGGCAACCATATTTTAACTGGTTGTGGTTAGGATGTGATACTTGAGACACAGCTTAGAGAACTCACAGCTTTATTTGCACACGCATAAATACCAGACACATATAGTTATAAACGTAACAATATGTAACGAATTTAAAGACAAATAATTAAAAGATTCATGGAAGGATTTCACATCTAAGCCGAAGACCAGATACTCAGTTATGCGCAGGGTGAGCGAAATATACTTCCTCTCCGAATAAGAATCTGTAGGCCAACTAATACGTATGGTTGAGTTAATTTTTTTTTTTCTCTCGGGATGCAGAACTAAACCTAAACGTTTCTCAGCTGGAGCGCAGTGCTTCCTCTAGGTCTCGAGGCCTACTGATCATTTCTCCTGAATTCCCCCTTAAGGCGCTCCTGCCAGTGCGTAAGAAGAAGCATGGTTACAAAATTAAGAAAAATATTACAATTTTGATTTTAGCACTAAGAATATTGCATGCATTCATGCATATGTTGGTTCATGATATTAGTTAGCAATTTTTAAAAAAAAATTAACTACATAAAATATTGTATATTTCAATTTTTAATAAGCAAAGTTTCTTTACAGTAAATTTAACACATTTCCCTTTCACTATAAATTTTTTTTTTTTAATCATAAAAAGTTCTATAATAAATATTTTGATATTCAGAAATACACATATTAAAAAATAAAAACTATAAAATATAAATAATAATTTATATTATAATGTACTGTGTACTTTTAAATTATGATATTCACGTATATTGTAAAACAATATACTGTATATTTGAGTAAGTAACTGAATGAATGAATAATCAATCCTATATATTCAATCTTTGAATAAAAATGTTAAAAAATCTTTATAATCATAAATCAGTAATGCTGTGTATCATCCATTTTCGATAAATATGAATGGAATACTAATGGTTGAAGAAAGAAAATGATTTTCATAATTTCTTTTTAAACATATTTTAAAATAAAACATATCTCTGCATATTGTTTACTCTCCTTTTACCGTGTGTTTATTATGTCAGTATAAATATATCTTCTCCGTTTATTAGCATAAAATCATTTATCTTTTAAACTATTTTGTTGGAGTATTTTAAATATCGTTTCAGAAAAGAATCAAATACAAAAATATTCACAAAATATGATAAATTAAGTCATGTTTTTAATCAATAATAAAGTTTCAGGCTAGGAATCATATCGAATTATGTGAATAAAGACAAGTTTTAATATGAGTATTAATGAGAATGTTATATAATTGATGAGTGAAAAATATAATTTAATTTATTTTTATTAAAACAAAAATGTGTTGGAGAAAAATATGGTACTGCGTTATGTATGGGATAGGAATGATACTTCAGTACAAAAATATAATTCTGCAGGCAACAGATATTTTTAACAAAAAAAAAAAAAAAAAAATGTTTAGCAACTTATTTAATTATAAATAATATTATTCAACTATTTATTGAGTATTCAATGAATTTCTCAAATTTAATTTTATCATATATTTTTTTTAAACAAATTTCTTTCTCATAAGGCTGAGAACAAATAGCGTGCAAAAGATACACCATTTATATTATAAAGATACGCCATTTATATTATAAAGATACACCATTTATATTATAAAGATACACCGTTTATATATAAAAATCCCATGGTGCATACTTTCACCACCTTTCATATTTAAGAACATCCTCTTGTGTCTGAATGTTCTTTGATTATTTATTTCTTATTGTTCATAAAAAGAATCTGAATTATTTTTCGTCTTTTCATAATTTTCTGATATTTTTCTCATAACTGATTTTGAATTTTATACTAAAAAGACTACTACTATATATACTACTTTTTGATTAATACTAAATACATATCAATTTCATATAAAATGAAAGCCTCCATAAATTTCTGCGAAAGGGATTATACTGAGTATTTTCCAAAATTAAAAAAAAAATAAAACATCCTTGAAGTTACATATTGAACTGTTAAGCCTTGTTTCAAAATTAAACGGTGTTTCTGTTTCCAGTATAATGCATATACAAAATGAGTTTCATGTAAAATACATATTAATAACTTCCGGGAAGAAATAAAAGATTAAAAAAAGATTTTTAAGACTTCTTTCTACTATAAGAAAAGAAATGCACCTCTTCTAAAAACAAAACGTTATTGATATTATTACTACCTTCCTATTTGTATCCTTGTTTTTGAAGTAAAATATAGCTACTAAACATTTATTTCTTATGACTTGAAAACTATTAGTTTTATTCGGAAAACCAATTTTTTATCAGTCCTTTTTTTTTTTCTATAAATTAATTATTTTTATCTTTTAAATCTTATTATTATCAATTGTTTTGTTTTCCTTTCATTCATATATGTTTCGAAGAATCCTTCGTAATTGTAACAATGGAAAAAGAAAACTATCAAAATAAGAAACTAGATTTGAAACAGGAAACAAAAATTATCGTAGGATTGACTCATTCTACGAAAATTTCATGCCACATATTACGAAAATATGTCAAACGCTTCTTTAAATTTTCCATCTTTGAAATAAATTTGCTTTAAAATTGCATATGATTTATGTAACCAATAGTAAAAAACAACATATTCAGTGGACAATGTGTTTTCTTCCATTTTTTTTTAGCATGCTTACTGTAAAAATTGCGTACATTCCTAAAGTGGCAGGGGGAGGATCCAATTTGTTTCACCCACAATTTTGAAAACTTCGACTAGTAGTTCAGACAAATTTAGTAGAACCACAATCACTAACGGGCGAAAGTGATTGTGTACTGAAATTTGTGATAATTGTGTTATTTTTTATCCCATTTGTTCGATAGCAACATCTAGGCCAAGTCCATAAACTCGTGTGTATTTAGACCGGCGAGGGAAACATTTAAAAAAAAAAATGCAAACATCTTTAACATTATAAAGGGAAAACTGCAACATCTTTTAACATTATAAAGGAAAACTGCAACATCTTTTCTCCTTGACTTTGCAGCACAAAGACTGGAACTCCCTAAGGGAGAAGTCTGACTTGATCCCACCCGGTTATATTACCGGCCACAGGTTACTCATTTTAGCCGCCTTTTAAGACATACTTAGGCTACCGTGGGACTATTCTAACCCTGACGCACATGGAGGACAAATAATAATAATAATTCTAAATAGCTGATGATACCGATTCCAATTGATTCATTGTTGTCCATAATCACACCTAGACACCATCTTCCCTAAAAAAAAAAAAAAAAACCCATCTTTTCATTGAATTTCTTAGAGTTTTAAGTGACAAGTACGCAGTCAAGTGCACAGCGTACGAATTATTTCTTGACATATCGGAGTATCATTTTTTAGTTCATGTTTTTTTTCTACTCATTTGCAGGATATTACATATAGGTTGTTCTCAACATGAATAACATTTTATCTAATATACAAACAAAATAATCAGAAAAGTGTGCAGGTTTGCAGGGAACATAAATTTAGTTACTTTCAAAATAATATAGATTTGAAGATGTAGACAGATTTAAAATCAAACAGGATTATTTTAAAATAGCGAAAACACTTATAATGTTATTTTTATTTTCAAATCCCATTGGAAGTTACGGAATTAATCTTTGTGACATCTTGAACAATATTTACTTCAATCTTATTTCTTTCACCCTGGAAGATAGTCGAAATTGAAATTGGCTGTTTGTAATCCACTTATATATTTATAAATTCAATAAAAAACATAATGTTCCATAAAATACATGCTGTTAGTGTTTCTTTTATGAAGATAGATGTGTCTGGTGTTTCTTTTTTAATGTGGATTCCAGTAATGTATGACCCAAACAGCCCATTTATAAAAACTGAGAAATGGCTTATCAAAGAATTTTTAGGAATAAATGTTTCACTATTTGGTGTCTTAGGAAACCCAGGAAAATTGTATGCTTGCAACCTGTTTATGAATACGAGATACTTAAATTACACTGTTTCCCTTTCATCTGGAAGATTTGATTTGGTTTGTCGCTCTACGGTCATCTTGTGCTACTTTAGGATAAACAGACCGGGACTTACAGTTTAAAGTGGATTCCGAACCACTGCAAACACCCATGGCACCACCGGGACTCGAACCCGAAACCCGTGGTACCGAGCGCTAGATGCTTCTGGAAGAAGCAACTGCAATGGATGCCCCAAGCAATTCAAACTAGATCTCACCTGCATGCAGCTTCACACTTTATCACTGAGTTGCAAGTGTAGCTGCTTTATGGCAATTTGGTAGCACTCTGGTCTTTGGTATTTGAATATTTTCGAATTTGGTGGTGGCATGGATGTTTGTAAGTAGTTCGGAATCCACGTTAACCGGTCTAAAGTGTACACAGAATGACCACAGAGCGACAAACCGAATTTTATGAAGGTAATTATTATCAAATTGATCTTTGCAAAAATATTTATTCACTTTATTGATTTCTGAAATAAATTGCCACTCAAAAGATTTAACTCGCGTAAAAGAAATTATATCTTTCAAGATGCGTCCCATCTGATTACCGAATGGCATTGTTCATATTCGTTTTTATATGGAGATATGTTTTAATGTTGGGATTATTGCGATGGATTTAACTATTCTATCAGTATTTTGAAAACTGAATCTATATAGACCTTTAATTGCCAAAAGTAGCAGCATGATGGCCAATTGGCTAGCGCTCTGGCCGTTCACACAATACAATCAGGCTTCAGGTACCACAGGTTTCAGGTTCAAATCCTGTCGGGGCATCAATGTTTGTTAAGGGTTTGGCATCCACGTTAAATTGTAGGTCCCGGTCTAATTAACTTTAAGTGTGCAAAAAATAACCTTAGAGTGACGAATCAAACCGCTGCAAATATATCTGTTACTTGTAAATTCCTTCATTTGGTATGAAAACCATGAAAGTCATTATGAAAATATCAAATATTTATCGCTTAATTTGATATTTCAAAAATACATTTTGATATTTGCCTAAAAGTAATTTAAATTCTATTATTAATGTTGTAATAAATTTTACAAATATGTAATTTATTTTAAGTGAAAATAAGCTTATTTCAATATGATATCTCTCATACAAAAGTAACATTAAATAATATATATAATATATATTTTAGTGAGATTTAATATCACTGTTGAATTATTCAAAACATACTTATTTTATAATTTTAATCATTTTATATATTTCTAACATTAAAAAAAATTATTATGATGCCATGCATGTATTTCTAGTTTTAAAATAAATTATAAATCAATTAAAGTAAAAGGTTTGCTGATAAATTAAAATTTATAATAAATGTAAAATAACTTTCCAATTATTGACACATGGATTCCATAAATCTTTAGAACATGTCAAAGTCGATTAGATTTGAGATTAAATGAATAATTTTTTATTTTACCTTTTTTTTTTGTTTTGAATTTTTTGTTCAAAAACATTTCTCATTTTTCTCAACTACGTAATTAAAAATCAATTTCGTATTCCATTTTTCTTACTTAAAAATGAATAAATCTGTTATTAAATACAAAAAGAAAGTTATTGAAAAACATATTTTTATGACAGTTTTTTTTAAAATTTTTATTTTGCTTTTGGCAAGAATTTGCAATTAAATATCATAAGTTTTGACTGCCCGTTTTTCAAAAATCTCAGTGTTTTTTAACAGAACAAATTGCTTATGAAACACGGCATTAAATAACCAAATCTCAAGTTCACGAAAAACATAATTTTGAATCAGTTTTCATTAAGTAACGATTCAAATATTAAACTTTCATATCCTTTATAATTATTTATGATGTAACTTGAATATTAAAATCATTCGTCATTTTTTTTATTCTTTTATACTTTTGAATTTTGGTAATAATTTATTTACGTTTGGTATTATTTTCATGTCTTGCTATTAACATAAATTTTTGACAAGTTTTTAACACAATCATTGTATTAAGAAATGTTTTGTACTAAATATAAGTTCTAAATGTACTTAAATGACTTTTTAAAAAAGTGATATTATTTTTTTTTACTTAAAAGAATTTAGATAATTGTTGTCAATATCCTATCGATAATGGTGGCATTTTACAATAATGTAATCGTATTTTGCAATAAAATTATGATTCAAATCTTATTTACTCGCTAAAAGCGGAAACTCTTGATGGTTTGGACATATTAGTTTTCTAAACTGGGAAAATTTTGTTCAGAAACACAGAAGACTCAATCCAACCTATAATTCCTGTATCTACATCGGCATAAATTTGCAAGCCGATGATCTTGAATAACAGAGCCTGCAACACAGTAGATGCAGCCTTTATGGGTGCTGATTTCATATTATAATGCAAAAGCAGCATGAACCGTTGTGAAGCATTCCTGGTAACGCTAAATCTGCTATATGTCTTGATGTTGTTGTTTCTTATCCCACTTGTTAGAAATCTAGACCAAGCCCACGAACCCTTATGAACTCAATGTTGCAGGGAAAGGGGGCAGCTACTGTTGGGATGGAGCACCCGTAGGTAAAGTCTGACATGGCTCCGTGACGCTCTACATTCATATGAGATCGCGACCTACGTTTTAACGGGGATTCCGAGCCACTGCAAACACCCACGGCACCGCCGGGACTCGAATCCAAATCTTTAGTTCCCGAGAGACAGAGCGCTAAACACTCGGTCATTCAGGCCTGGTATTAAGGTCTATTAGCAAATTGCCTATCGCTAAAGTGTGTCGCATTAAAATAATAACTACAAATTGTTATTTCAATAAAAACTTATTAATAGTATTCATGTAAGTAAAATTACATATGAAATAAATAAAAATTATCAATTATAAATTTGAATCCATGAGTAATATTATGATGCAATGCAGAATTCATGTTGTAGGGCCTATGCAGTTTCGCTTTAATGCAGGTGGGAAATACTTAGACAATTGTTTTAGATGCCTTAAGGCAAGCGCGGCATGAAGTTACTGGC
This sequence comes from Caerostris extrusa, assembly GCA_021605095.1. Classification (NCBI taxonomy): domain Eukaryota; kingdom Metazoa; phylum Arthropoda; class Arachnida; order Araneae; family Araneidae; genus Caerostris; species Caerostris extrusa. The sequence goes on from BPLR01012142.1 coordinate 182,426, forward strand.
TTAGAACTACCCAGGATGTGCGTGTAGCTTTAAAGATAAGCTACGGAAGTGGAGTAACAACTACCTCCGCAATGCTCTACAGTCATATGAGACAGTAATCTATGGTTTAAAGTGGATTCCGAATCACTGCAAACATCCATTGTATCGCTGAGTCTCGAACCCGAAACTTGTGATTTCGAACGCCAGAGCATTGGCCACCCGGCCATCAGGTCCCTATGACGTACAGAAATAATATATAATACTTAATAAGATTAGTATTTTTTTCTTTCTAATGCAGCTGGCAAACACTTAGACAGCTTGGTCTTGGATGCCTTAAGGCAAGCACTGCACAGACGTACTCCCTTTGCATTACCCAGGGGGGCGCGTGTAACTTGAAGATAAGCCACGGAGTAACAATGCGCCCGCAACGCTCTACGATCCTATTAGGACCGGGACCTACAGTTTAAAGTGGATTCCGAACCACTACAAACATCCATGGCACCGCCGGGACTCGAAACCGAAACCTGTGGTACCGAGCGCCGGAGCGCTAGCCACTCGGCCATTCAGGCCCCAATAAGATTAGTATAGAAATTATTAAAATTACATTTGAAATAAATAGAGACTAAATATTCTAAATAAGAAGCCTTGAGTAATAGTAGGGACTATTCTTCATACTTTATAAAAAAACGTAACAAGCGGGCTTAATGAATTTTTTTTTATTGGGAATATTTTTTAAAATTAAACATCATATCGAAGCATAAAACCGAAAAAAAAAAAAAAATAAATAAAAACTGAATCTTTTTAGTTAAGTATAATGCACTTTTTACTTTTAGTTGTTAATTACATTCAGAATGAAGTAATTTCCAAAGAAAACGTAAGTATCTGCAAAGAGGTGCAATGCTTCAAAAAAAAAAAAAAAAACACATCATCAGACCATCATACTCACTTAATATATTAACTTGAAGCTTGGTAATGAGGTAGTTCGTTGTGAGGATGTTCTGAAGAACTGAGCAGTCGTGACTAATGGTTTAACATCACTAATGGGTTGCTGAGAAAACACAAGTGAGTTGTCAGTGAAATTAATTTCAGTTTGCACTTACGTTTTACTGAAATAATAAGCGTCAGCCTTTCTCTCGTTAAGACTGCAAGTTACTGAAATTTGTCAAGTGAATTGCACATAAATCAATGAGTTACAATTACTTTGTTAATTTTCATCAATATTTAGTATTTTAAATGTATTAATGAACCCATATAAAGAATATGTGACTTTAACAATATATAAATAGTTCTTATAAAACCACTTTGTATTCTTTATTTTAATTTTTTGCAACTATGCCCCAGATTTATATGCATTAGAAAAATATTCAAATTATTATTTTTTTCATTCTGATGCAGCTGGCAACCACTTAGACAATTGTCTTTGATGCATTAAGGCAAGTGCTGCACAGACATTACTCACCCAGGGGGGCGCTTGTAACTTGAAAATAAGCCACGGGCGTGGAGTAACAATGCCCCTGTAACGCTCTACGATCCTATTAGGACCTGGACCTACGTTTTAAATGGATTCCGAACCCTACAAACACCCATGGGCAAGCCGGGATTTGAATCCGATGCATATGGTATCGAGCGCCAGAGCGCTAGCCACTCGGCTCAAATTATATCATGGCTAATATTACGTCCAGCCATTGCTGTATACGATATAACATTGACAGCCTTTTCTAATTATACATCGGACAGCATAACCTTTAGTAGTATTAGGATAACACATAGTCTATCACTAACGGTGGGGGAAAAATAATATACTTCTATGGAGACCTTTAGGGGTAACTACCGGCATATGAGCGGCATAATAAAGAAAGCATCCGAAATTCAATCTTAATGACAATGCAAGACATTTGCAGATGTTGCCGCTTTCTTTCTTCTAAAAACACTGACTGCAATTCACGCTCTTGCCTTATTGAAATATGAAACAAGTAATATAAAAAAAAAATTCAAATGAGTCCTAATTTTGTCAAAATTCTTCATTAATGAAAAAAAATTCTACATTTTTTTCACTATATTGCAGAAAGTCCTTTATAAATAATTTTCATTCATTTTTTTTTAGTGTTTATCTGGTGCCATCTATTGGTAGATACATGCAACTTAAATCTAAAAAAACTAAAATTAATGAATTAAATTTAATTACTGAATTAATGTTTGAAAAAAAAAACTGCATTAACATCTAGTGTCATCCACTGCAAGTTAAAAAAATGCATTTGAACTTGAGTGGATGCATAAAAAGAGTTTTATGAATGATTTAAAATTTGAACCATGTATAGATAGGGAGAGTGTGAGCTAATAAAAGGAATTGAAAATAATAAATAGTATGAAAATAGCAATGAAGACATAGAAATTGATCCCAGAGAAGGTGGGTTGCTGTGAATTAATCCTCGGCTCTATTTTTTGAAATCGTTATTCTTAAATCATTTTATTTCCCCATTTACAATCTGTTTCATTTTTGCTAGCAGATTTGAGACTGCACTAATTCATATTCCTCTTAATGTAACAAATGAAATATATTTATCCTTAGTTTATTTTTCTTCGTGCTTTCACTGCTTCTTTATTGTTATTAAACGCTCCCAACTGTATCTGAAGGGTTCTTCACTCCTCTCGATCATTCTATTGCTCCCTAGGGAGTTGAATCATCTTGGGAACTAAGGATATAGGTGATATGTACCAATTAGTAAAAAAAATATACCTATTGCAATGAATTTCAATTTAATTTATTACGTACCCCATAAGCATATTTACAACAACGCTAGTTACAAAGCTGCTAAAGCTCTGCCGGTTTAAAAAATGAAGGTGTTAAAAATAATTTACAAACAAAAAGATGTGTAAAGTACATTAAAAAAGTTTCTTCAATGATTTTATAGCTGTTTCCACTTAAAAATTACACATAAATTTTTGAATGCATGCATTGTTTTTAAACGTATAAAATATGAAGAAATATACTTGTTATTCACAACTGAATTCTTCATTTGAAGAAGAATGTATAAAAAACAATATAACACAATGCATTTGCAATCAGTTATAAGTGGCTTTTATAATATTGAAATTATCTCTTTCCCAATGTTTAATAAGATACTCAATTTGGATTCAATTAAATTTATCATGTAGTAAATATGAGTTTTATTCTGAATAGCCATCGTTTTTAACTGTATTTTTTCAGTATGTATTAGAAAATAATTTTAAATGCTATTTTATTAAATACAAATTTCCTCCATCAGTATGTAGTTAAAACTTCATTGATCAGTATTAAAAACCGTTGTTACATTTTAAATAAAAAAAAAATGAATCAACGCTTTTCATATAAATAATTTAACGTATTAAATGCGTCGAGTCTGACTCGTGGCTCAGTGAGCTTATGAGATTCTGTTGAGCATTAGAGATGAGGTTCAATTCAGTTGCGGCATTGTTGTAGACACTATTTCAAACATGAGACTGGACGGCGTTTATGATGCTCAGCATCTTGCCTCATTAGTCAGACTACCTGGTGGGAGTTTACTTGATTTTAAACCATACTATAAGATGTAGTTCCTTCTATAAGTTCTCCTGGATGGAACCTTCTTCAGAGACTCGAGCCAAGTCAGACTACTACCTTCGTGCTCCATCACAAGCTCCATACGAAACTGCCTCCCTTTCCTCCATCTATGAGTAAACTACTTATGGGATGCCCATCCCTCTGCAGGACACAGAGAATTTGTCACAACAACAATAACAACAAATGTGTAGACATATTTCAATAAACTTAAAAATAACAAAAAAAATTTTAATCTTGATATCTCGTAGCCTGATACTTTTATTATCAATGTAATTGAATTTACAGAGACAGAAAAAGTCATAAAACAAAGAAAGCTATTGTAATTTACTTACGACTTTTCTACACTAAAATTCAATTTTAAAAGTAGTTTTTGTTTATGTAGCGATATAGAACGTAATAATATTACTCCTGGTATATTTTGTTTCTGTTATAAGAACTCTTCGGGCATTTCTTAAAAATATTTTCTGTCTTAAAGAAAAATATATTTTAACATTTTTATGTATACACTTCAAATTTTTAAAAAGTAATAAAAACTCTTTGAAATGTGATGATAAATTTAAAATAGTGATAAATATTTCATAAAAATTCTTTTAAACAGATTTTATGAAGAAATATATTTAAAAGTGAAATTATAATAATTTTCGTAGGTCGACAATCTTATTTTTTAAATTGGAATTTCATTTTAAGAAACACGACAGGTTAAATTTGTTTAAAATAATATAAGCTTTTGTCATATCTTTAATATTTTTTAATACAGAATTATCTTATATATTTCGAAATAATAATACAGTGCAAAAATAATAATTAAATGCAATTAATAATATGCTACTTTTGAAAAGTTAAGGAAAAGACGTAACAATTACTAAAGCACAAGCAAAAATAAATATATTTTCAAAATCTTACCTAAATACTTAAAATGTAATGTTTAATCAAATGTAAAATGCTAAATATTTTGGCTGTTATCTTATAGCATTATTGGGCAAGTTACAATAAACGTGCTTAAATGTATCTGCAGTTTCTAAAAACCAGGAACTTCGTAATGAAGTGTCAGCTATAACCATATTTTTATATGAATACTAGACACCTTTTATACGAAGAATTACGATAGCAAGTCTCTAGACGAATAGAAGTGGTCTAGAATCACTCCCATGAGAATGACAGTTGAATGAGAATCTTTCTGTCATACTTAGAAGGTGAAATGAATGTCTAGAACAAAATCAGCTTCCATAAAAACAACCTACAGTTACAATTGGTGATTCCTCTATCCTACGATAACGATTTGCGATTGGTACAGAACTACCTCGGGCGGGTGTATAGTTTGTAGGCGTGGTTCAATATAATCTCCCGATTTAATCCTTATTGAACAGGAACTTCCTGATCGAACATTGAACATTTTCAGTTGATCATGGCATTTCGCTATTGTGTTTGTATATTATTTAGAAACATTTATTACACTTAACAGCGAATCTTATCACATATTGAATACGAATGCTATGATAGAGGCCCGATAGCCAATTGGCTAGCGCTCTGGCGCTCGGTTTATGGGTTTCAGGTTCGAGTCACATTTTGCACAAATTGAATGGAAACAAAGACCGCATAGATATTTTTAGTTCAGTTAGGCGGGACTTGCATAACCAGAACTTTATTGTAATATTAACAGACACTAAACTGTGAAGAATTTCGCTTCTAAATTTAACAGAAAATGGCCTGATCGCCGACTGGCTAGCTCTCTGGCTCTCAGTACCACAGGTTTCGGATTCGAATCCCGGTGGTGCTATGGATGTTTGTAATGGTCCGGAATCCAGTTTAAACCGTAAGTCCCGATATAATAATCGTAGAACATTGTGGGGTAATGTTACGCATCCGTAGCATATCTACAAGCTACACGTGACCCCTGGGTAATTTTAAATGAGTAATGTCGGTTCAGACCTTGCTTAAGGCATAAAGATGTATATGTATTGTCAGCTGCATTAAAAAGGAAATTTATGCGTTATAGTATATTTAAATAAGTGTTTTCCAAGGCAAAAAGAAGCATATTGTTTATCTTTTGTGTACAATTTACGAAGCTACTTGTTTAGGAAGAAATATTACTGTAGTTAAACTCACTTTCTACATGGTTCTTGAAACTACAATGTCATATATAAGAGTTTTCTAAATAACTAAGAGTTAAATAAATAAGATTTTGAGTTGAACATGGGACTTTGTTATCCAGTTTGTATATCATTTGGAGGCATTTATCGCATGGTATACCATAGTGAATCTTGAAACATATTAAACATGAATGTTATGTTTTATGATAAAGGTATTTTATTGTGTGTTTTCAAGACAAAAAAACGCCTATCTTTTTTTATGCAAAATTTCTGAAGAATTGTTTAAATGTTTTTGCCAAACTTTGCTAAATTGAAATGAATAAAAGTTTCACCATCACAATTTTTCTGATTTTCTTCAATTTTTATGGTTAGTTTTATACAATTTAACAAATAATGTTTCATGTATATCCACTACAAAAATAAATTCATCAATTAAATGTAAACCATGTTTTATAACTTTTAATTAAGTTTATTTTATGTTGTGCATCAAAAAAAAGAAAAAATATATTTGAAAAATTATAATTTTCATGGCTAGACAGTCAAATATTTAATAAAGATGTTATTATTTAAACATAAAACATGTATCAATAATTTTATAAATACATTTATAAATGAATATGAAGTTTTGTAGTGTGCAGATTGGGCGACCAGATTGTAACTGAGTGTGATCGAGTTGAGATACTTGAGGTACAGGTATGAGTACTCTTAGCTTTATTTACACACAAACACAGCACACATACAAAGAGACATACAATATTAACACATTTAAAGACATATAATTACATTTTTTCGTGGAAGGATTCCCCTTCTAAGCCGAAAACCCCATACACAGCAACGCGCAAGGGGCATGAAATATATTTCCTCTCCGGGTGAGAGTCTGTAGGTCAACTAATGCGCTAAATATATCTCTTCTCCGGATGCGAGACTATAAATTAAACGTTTGTCGGCCGAAGTGCAGGTTGAACTGTACTTTCTCTCGGGGGAGAGTCTGAGTCCAACTTACCATTCCTCCTGGTCGCTAAACGGGGGCGCTCTTGCCAGTGTGTAGGAGGAAGCATGATTACATTTTTCTTTTTGAACTAAATCAGTTAATAGGTTTGAAAAATTATTATATCAATGGCCAACAATTTTATTGTTATTAGATTGCTTTCATTTCATTTCTCTTTTAAATTTAAATTATTTTTAAAATTTAAATAATATTCACTGTTTTCAAAGTATTTCTTAAGATTAATTTTCAATATGATATATTCATAATTTTATTTTTCTTTACGTTTAAGGTTAATAATCACAGTTTTGTTCTTTACTGTTACCAAAGTTAATAGTTGTAATATTTTATTATTTAAAAAGAAAGTTAAAGTAAAATTTTAATAATACTTTATGAATTGCACGCGTTTATTAAAATTTCACTTGGCAGTCATTTTTATTGTTATTAAAAAGCATTTTAAAGAGGCATCACAGAAGCAAAGGAAACTGTTTTAAGTGACTTATAGTAGAACTAACTTTTCTTAGAATCCGTCATTTTCAATAAAAGTCCCCCTATGTGCCAGCCGAGGAAAATCGCTATTAAGGAACTCTATTTTCTTTGAAACTCGCAAGCCGGTCCGCATTTTCGTCTTTGTTCTACAGTTCAGAGACTGACAGTGACAAACGAGTTTTTAGAAATATGCCACCTTCTTGGGAGTTTGAATAGTGTCACTGAAGAAAGATCAAAAACAGGCATATGAAAAGACAATTTTTCAACCCAGTCATTGAAAAATAAACCATGAATTTCCATTTTTGATCCCTTTCCAACATGGAGATGCTCGTGACACATGTTTAAAATCCCTTTAAAATGTCTATTTTAGCCCTTTTATCCGATTTTTATGAGACGTTTTCGAAAAAAATCTGTTTTTCTAAATCGGTCATTAAAAACTCAAGACGGGAAAGTGCATTTTAGCGTAATTTGAGGATATTTTTGGCATATGTTTAAAAATCAATTTTTAAATTTGTATTTCACTCACTTGAATTTTTATTGTTATTGAAGATCTTGATAAATGAGCATAAAATTTTGTAGTGTGCAGGTTGTGTAGACAGATTGTAACTGAGTGTGGGTAGGTTAAGATACTTGTGGCACAGGTTGGAGAACACACATCTTTATTTACATACGCACAAATACCACATACATACAAGTAGAGGCATACAACATTTAACACAGATAATTATAGATTCATGCAAGAATTCTACTTCTAAGCCGAAAACTCGATAATCGCCTACGCGAAGGATGCGCGAAATATACTTCTTTTCTAAGTGAAAGTCTGTAGACCAACTAATACGCAGGGCTACATTAAATATATTTACTACTGAGATGAAAGACTATAAACTATACGTTTCCCAGAGGGAACTAACTGTACTTCCTCTCGGTGAGAGCCTAAAGTCCAACTGACCATTTCTCCTGAACTCCAATGGGGGCGCTCTTGCCAGTGTGTAGGAGGCCGTACGGTTTCAATTTTCTTTTTGAACTGAATCGATCGAAATTTAAAAGAGATGAAACAAAATAAAAGCAATGTTTTTAAAATATAAATATGTCCACCATTTTCAAAGTGTTTCTTAAGATTCAATTTAAATATAATATAATATTTAAACTTTTTTGTTACATAGATTTTTTTCTTTACTGTTAAAGTTATAAAATCAAAGCTAATAGTCCTAATATTTTATTATTTAAACAAGAAAATTAATTATTATATATAAAAGTAAAACTTTTAATAATACTTAATGAATTGCACGCGTTTATTAAAATTTAACTTGGCAGACATTTTATTGTTATTAAAAAGCATTTCAAAGAGGCATCCAAGAAGCGAAGGAAACTGTTTTAAGTGACTTCTAGTAGAACTAACTTTTCTTAGAATCCATCATTTTCAATAAAAGTCCCCCTATATGCCAGTCGAGGGAAAATCGCTATTAAGGAAGTATATTTTTCTTTGAAACTCGCAAGCCGGTCGGCATTTTCGTCTTTGTTCTACAGTTCAGAGACTGACAGTGACAAACGAGTTTTTAGAAATATGCCACTTTCTCGGAGTTTGAATAGTGTCACTGAAGAAAGACCAAAAACAGGCATATGAAAAGACAATTTTTCAGCCCAGTCATTGAAAAGTAAGCCATGGAATTTCATTTTTGATCCCTTTCCAACATGAAGATGCTCGTGACACATGTTTAAAATCATTTCAAAATGCCTATTTTAGCCCTTTTATCCGGTTTTTATGAGACGTTTTGAAAAGTCTTTTTATAAAGTCGGTCATTAAAAACTTAAGACAAGAAAGTCCTTTTTCTCTAATTTCAGGATATTTCTGATGTATGTTTAAAAATCTACAATTTTAATATTTTAGTCGCTTGCATTTTTAATTCCTACTATTAGCTCACTCTCCTATATATATATATATATATATATCTTGTTCAAATTTTAAATCGTTAATAAAATACTTTTTAATCATCCACTCAAGTTCAAACACAATTTCTTTTAACTTGTATTGTATGACACTTGATATTAATACATTTTTTTCAAATATTAACTCAGTAATTAAACTTAATTCATTAATTTTAGTTTTTTTTAGATTTAAGTTGCATATAACTACCAACAGATGAACCCAGATAAACTAAAAAAAAAATGAATGAAAATTATTTATAAAGAACTTTCTGCATTATAGCGAAAAAAAGTAGGAATTGACTTTAATTTTTTTTTATATTACTTGTTTTTATTGTTATTGAAGATTTATAAGTTTATATTTTCTCAGTGTCCTGCAGTGTATATATATATATATATATGCAGTGTTTTATATCCTCAGTGTCCTGCAGTGTATGACTGGCATCCCATGAGTAATCTATTCATGGATGGTGGGATAAGGGGCAGCTTCTGTTGTGATGGAGCATTCGTAGGTAGAAATCTGACTTGCCCTCCTTCTTCAGCGACATGGAGCCAATGATTTCTGGAGAACTTATTGGGCAAACTACCCTGCATTTAAGTATCGTATGGGAGAAAACTCCCCAATCTGACTACTGTGGCGAGAGGCTAAAATTTTTTTCAGCCTAGTCTTTGAAAAATAAGCCTTGAATTTCCATTTCTGATGCTCTCCCCAACATGGAGATGCTCGTGAAACATGTTTAAAATCACTTTAAAATGTCTAGTTTAGCCGTTTTATCCGGGTTTTTTTAGACGTTTTCGAAAAACTTTTTAAGTCATCATTAAAAACTTAAAAGACAAAAAAGTCAATTTTCCCCTAATTGGTGGATATTTCTGACGTATGTTTAAAAATCAATACTTTTAAATATTCATTTCAGTCACTTAGAATTTTTTTTTATTGCTATTGAAGATTTGTATGTTTTTATTTTTTTTGTGTTTGTTTCAAATAATAAGTATCCTGCAGTGTATGACTGACATCCCTTTAGTAATCTACTCATGGATGGTGGGAAAGTGGCAATTTCTTTTGTGATGAAACGCCCATAGGTAAAATTCTAACTTGGCTCCAAGTCTCTGAAGAAGGAATGCAGTGCCTTCAGAGAGGGCTTTAGGGAACTACCACACATTTGCGTATAGTATGGGAGAAACCCCAAAAACTACCACTACTTTGTCTAACTAACAAGTTATGATGCCGAATATTACAAGCGCCATCGATTCTTCACGTTTTTGAAACAGTATCTACAGCGATGCCACCAACGAGTTGAATCTCAGTCTTAACACTCATGGTGTCCTAAATGGTTTAGCGCTGAGGTGCTCGGTGCCACAGGTTTCGGGTTCATGTCCCGGTGGGGCCATGGATGTTTGTAGCCGTAGGTGCCGGTCTCATATAACTGTAAGAGTGTCACGGAACGCAGCCAGAATTCTCACTCATCATTCCCAAACTGTATAGAGACAACTCAGTTCTAGGCAAAGTGATGTGATGTGGTGTAGTAGTAGTAGTAGAACCCAAATGCTCACCGTTGCCACTGAGGACACGAGTCGGGCATATTTTGTGTAAAATATAGAATGTGGAATAAATTTGTTCTTTAAGAATTCCAGTAATAAATGGAAAGAATCTACTTTAGACGTGTGTTAATCGATGGATTACAAATCTTATTGAATAATTATCGAGTATTACTTCATAATATGTGTATATAATGTAAACAGGATAAAATGAATAAATGGTAGAAAACTGAAAAATTTACATTGTATTTTTATCATAGTATCGTAAAATAAAATAATTCAATTTATAATCAGTTAACACTAAAAAATGTTCAATAACATTGATTATTAAACGTTAATTGTATAGCAAACGATGTAACTTTATGCATTAATATTCAACTTCTATTAGTTTCAATTTCGAAAATAAATTATTCCTTTTTACATATAGTCTCTTTAGAATGCGGGACTGCTTTTCTTTTTTTGAAAAAAAGAACATACAAGCTTTTAAATTAAAAGAATCAATTAGTTTTTTTGAACACTTAGTTCAAAATTCTTTTTTTTTTTTTTTTTTCATTTCGTGCCTTTTTTAATTTCTCATTTAAGTAATTTGACAAAATAAGTGTGAATATCTAACTTATTTAGTTATTTATTCATTTGCTGCAATTTATTAATTGCCTAATTCCATTAAAAGCCATCCTAAATTTGGAAACACTTTTTACTTTTCCATATCAGATGTAAATTAATTTTTGATTGGTATCGTTATTAATACAATACATTTCCATAAATAGCTCTTCAAAATTGGCTTCACTCTTAACTTTCCATCTCGCCTTTACTTAATGGAGAAAATTTTTTGCATGAGTTTATTTTCTGAATTATATTGTGTTTTTATGAAAGAATTGATTTTTTTTTTTATTCATATAGTTAATACTGGTCTTAGTAATAGTTTAATAATTTTGTCACTTATTATGCATGTTATACACCCATTTAAATCATGATATTTTGTTTTTTTTAAAATTTTTTTTTGGTGTTTAATGCAGTGTTAATTAAGTGTCATAAAAAAGAAATACTTTAAAAGGCTGTCTATTATTACTTTTATTAAATTACAATTTTAAAGTCTTTAGAAGACAAGTACAAGGCTATGTTGAATCCAATTAGAATAAATAATTAGAATAAAAAAAAGGTTATAGTAGAATTTAGATATAATGAAATCATTAAAAGACATTTATATGTATATCAAAGCTTACACTTAAGAAAATAAAAAATTTCTAAAATTTCTGATTAGTTGATCAAGCAAGTTCAAGTTCCTCTATAAAACCAGAGAAATTCATATTTAATGTATTTAATTCTTCACAATTATATTCTATTTTACAATAATGTGTGACATAAAGAAGCTAATGTTCGTATTTTTATTTTTTACAAAGCAACATGTTAATCTTAAAATTCATTTATATTATGTACTTATACTTGTTTTTTAAAACAATTCAATAAATATTCAATATGATGATTTTCAATATGATTGATATTCAATATGACTTTTATTTTTGAAAAAAAAACATGTAAGCTTTTAAACCAAAAGAATCAATTATTATTATTATTATTTTTAATAATTTATTTTAAAGGTGTTTTTTTTTCCATTTCATGCCTCTTTTAATTTCATTTAAGTAACTTTGGCAAAATTAAGTGTGAATATCTAACTTATTTAGTTATTTATTCATTTGCTGCAATTTATTAATCGCCTAAGTCCTTTAACAGGCATCCTAAATTTGGAAACACTTTTACTTTTCCATATCAGATGTAAATTAACTTTTGATTGGTATCGTTATTAATGCAGTACATTTCCATAAATAGCTCTTTCAAAATTGGCTTCGCTGTTAACTTTCCATCTCGCCTTTACTTAATGGAGAACATATTTTGCATGAGTTTTTTTTCTGAATTATATTGTGTTTTTATGAAAGTAATTGATTTTTGTATTTATATAGTTAATACACGTTTCATTAATAGTTTAATAATTGTGTCACCTAATATAACTTTTTACATCTCTGTTAGTTATGATATTTTGTTCTTAAAATGTCTGTAGTATTTAATGCAGTTTTAATTAAGTGTCATAAAAAGAAACACTTAAAAAGCTGTCTAAAATGGTAATTTAATAAGTAATAATAAAGTCTTTAGGAAGACTATTTATTTCCATGAAAATGTTGAATCAAATTAGAATAAATAATTAGAATAAAAAGGTTTTAGAAAAATTTAGATATAATGAAAGCATTAAGAGATATTTATATGTATAACAAAAGTTTACACTTAAGAAAATAAAAAAAATTCTGAAATTTTTTGATTAGTTAGGTCAACAAGTTCAAGTTCTTCTATAAAACTAGAGAAATTTATATTTAATGTATTTAATTCGTCACAATTATTTTCTATTTTACAATGAAGTGTGAAATAAAAAAGCTAATGTTCGTATTTTTATTTTTAACGAAGCAACATGTTAATCTTAAAATTCATTGATATTATGTACTTGTTTTAAACATATTTCAACTAGGAATTAGAATGCAGATTGTTTTTATTTTTGAAAACAAAAACATGCAAGTTTTTAAACAAAAAGGACCAATAATTTTTATTTTTTTATTTTTGAATAATTCATTGCGGAGATTTTTTTCATTTCGTGTCTTTTATTTAATTTAAGTAATTTGACAAAATTAGTGTGAATATGTAACTTATTTATTTGCTGAAATTTATTAATCGCCTAAATCCATTAACAGGCATCCTAAATTTGGAAACACTTTTACTTTTCCATATCAGATGTAAATTAGTTTTTGATTGGTTTCGTTATTAATTCAGTACATTTCCATAAATAGCTCTTCGTAATTGGCTTCGCTCTTAACTTTCCATCTCGCCTTTACTTAATGGAGAACATTTTTTTTGCATGAGTTTTTTTTCAGAATTATATTGTGTTTTTATGAAAGAATTGATTTTTTTTATTCATATAGTTAATACTCGTCTTATTAATAGTTTAATAATTGTATCACATATTATGCATTTTTTTACACGCCTTTTAGTCATGATATTTTGTTCTTAAAATGGCTTTAGAATTTAATGTAGTGTTAATTAAGAATCATAAAAAAGAAATATTTAAAAGCCTGTCTAAAATGGCAATTTAATGAATAGTCATAATAAAGTCTTTAGGAAGATTTCTTATTTCCAAGCTATGTCGAATCAAATTATAATAAATAATTAGAATAAAAAAGGTTATAGAATAATTTAGATACAATGACAGCATTAAAAGATTATATGATTATATTTTATAAAACATTTAAGCATTTTTATGTATATGAAAGGTTACACTTAAGAAAATAAAAAAATTCTGTTTAGTTAAATCAAATAAATCCAAGTTCCTCTATAAAACCAGAGTAATTTATATTTAATGTATTTAATTCTTCACAAGCTAATGTTTGTATTTTTTATTTTTTATTTTAATGAAGCAACATGTTAATATTAAAATTCATTGTTATTATGTACTTGTTTTAAAACAATTTACTAAATATTCAATAAGATGCTATTTTTTATCTTAGCACTAGTAACATATTTCAACTGTGAATTAGAATGCAGATTGTTTTTATTTTTGAAAAAAAAATATGCAAGCTTTTAAATTAAAAGAATCAATTATTTTTTTAATACTTTATTTCAAAGATTATTTTTTTTTATTTCGGGAATTTTTAATTTCATTTAAGTAATTTGGCAAAATAAGTGTGAATATGTAACTTATTTATTTGCTGCAATTTATTAATCGCCTAAATCCATTAGCAAGTATCCTTAATTTAGAAACACGTTTACTTTTCCATATCAGATGTAAATTAGTTTTTGATTGGTACCATTATTAATTCAGTACATTTCCATAAATAGCTCTTCGTAATTGGCTTCCCTCTTAACTTTCCATCACGCCTTCACCTAATGGAGAAAAAAAATTTTCTGAATTATATTGTGTTTTTGTGATAATTGATTTGTTTTTATATTCATGTAGCTAATACACGTCTTATTAATAGTTTAATAATTTTGTTACTTCTTATGCATTTTTTACACCCATTTAAATCATGATATTTTTCTTAAAATGTGTTTAGTGTTTAATGCAGTGTTAATTTGGTGCCATAAAAGAAACACGTAAAAAGCTGTCTAAAGCGTTAATAATACTGTCTTAATCAGTTTATCTAATTTTTCTAAAGACTACTTATTTCCAAGCTATGTTGAATCAAATTAGAATAAATAATTAGAATAAAGAAAAGTTTATATATACTAAAAACATTAAAATACATTTCTATGTATATCAAAGATTACATTTAAGAAAAGGAATTTTTTTTTCTTCAAATATTTGATGAGTTGAATTAAGCAAGTCCAAATTTATAAAAACTAAAGAGATTCGTATTTAATGTATTTATTTCTTCGCTAAATGAGTGACAAAAAAGCGAAATTAATATTATTATTATTTTTTATTTTTAAATTTTTAATTTTAACGACACAATATGTTTATGTTAAAATTCATTGATTTTATGTACATGTTTTTAATCAATTTACTAAATAACGGAAGATGTTTTTTTTTTTATCTTAGCACTAGTAACGTATCTCAGCTATAAATTAGAATCAAATCTAATCAAATTAAAAGACAATGCGAAAATAGATTAAAAATCAAATCTATTATTTATAATGCCAGAAGCATTTCGTATTTCTGGTGAACTCAAATTTTCGCTTACTGCAATGTGTTTTTTAGTACTTTATTTATTTTTATTACTTTTACTATACCTGTAGTATGCAGGTTGGGCGACCAGATTGTAACTGGGTGTGGTTGGGTTGCGATACTTAAGGCACATATTTGAGAACTCACAGCTTTTATTTATACAGGCACCAACACCATACACATGCAAATAAAGACATACAATATGTAACACATTTTAAGACATAATTATAGATTCGTGGAAGGATTCCTCTTCTAAGTCGAAAACCCTATATTCAGCTAAGCGTAGGATGCGCAAAATATACTTCATCTCTGGATGACAGTCTATAGGCCAGCTAATATTCAATTGCGTTAAATATATTTAATGTCGGGATGAAAGATTATGAATTAAACGTTTTTGAACAGAAGCGCGTGGTTGCGCTGTACTTCCTATCGGGGCTTGAGGCCTACTACTTGAGCCTTCTGTCTTCAGGCTTACTAACCATTTGTCCTGAACGTCACAGAGGACGCTCTTGCCAGTGAGTAGGAGTAAGCACGGTTAAATACATTTTTTAAAGAAATTTGATAATTAATCAAATTGTGGTATTATTTATAATCATAGTGTCGTAAAAACGTTATATGCTTTTTTTAAATCAATATCGAGTAATTGTAGATATTATTTGAAACATGTGAATTAGATTAAACTGTTTTGGATTCAAAGTTTTTTTTTTTTTTATTCTTTTTGAACACATAGAATTTAACTACCCTGCATAAAATATTTTTCCCATTATTTTTTATTCTTACCCTTTATATTTCCAGTCTGATATAATTACACGTATTAGCACTAGCCAACAGAATATGAATCCAAACTGTAAATTAGAGGTTCTAAGCAGAAATGACGATATATTCATGAAACCTATCTAAAAGTAGAATTTGTCCTAATATATTTTACATACAAAAGGTCTTATTTTCAAAGATAAAAGTAGAGTCGGACCCAGATTGAAATTGGATACAGGCCAAAGCAATAAGACGATAGCGAGAAAAATAAATCACTTGAGTTAGGAGATTCAAAGATGAGATCAAAATGGCAATAACTGAAAGATATAGAGCATTCTGCGAGAAGAAACAATTTATCACATTTTGCATTGTTCTTGATAAACCTAAGAATAAAGCAAATTTGGGTCTTGAGTTGCAAAAGGAAATATTTTAAAGGTCGTGATAAAGAATTTGAAATATTATATATATATATATATTTTTTAAGGATTTGTACGTTTATTTTGAATGTGAAATATTTGAATTTATTCTGGGATGCTATTGAGATATGTCTACTGAGTATAGTAATTCATATAATCTTCTTAGTTGACATATTTTCAAACTTACAATTATAATTCTCGAAGTTGAATATATGAATGAGGAAATTGTATTGGGAATTATATAAAGATATTTAAAATCTAAGAGACTGTGAATATAAGTGTAGTACAGGATGTTTAAATAAAAATAGAAAAAACGATTAAGCACATTTAACAGTTTTCAGATGGTTGTCAAGAATTAACAATTTATTGGAATAAATTAAAATATATGTATTTGTAGTAAAATTATAAGGAATAAATTATGATATATTACGTGTGCTACATATGTTTATAATTTTGTTTCATCATTAAACTCCCTTGTTATAACTCATCCCAATGTAGTATTTAGGTTTCAGCAGTTTTGTTTAAAAAAGGAAAACAACTTATTCATTCGCGTTCTTGCTTTTCAGTCACTTTACTTGACTGAGATTTATGCTCGCGTTAGGCACTTTATCTCAATTTATTTAATTGCTCTTAAGCAGAAATAAAATAAAGAACAAAAAATGAAAAAAGATAATACTAATAAAAAAAATCCTCACTTACTTTTAAAAAATTAGATTTTAAAAGTCAAATATTGATTAAAGTAATTTCTATAATTTATATAATGTATATGCCCGCATTTCTTTGTTTTGGAATGCAATAATAATATGCTCAAATACTAAACATATGCTCTATATATACATATATATAGGAATACTATATATATATATATATATATATATATATATATATATATGTGTGTATATACATAGGAATACTATACATATATATATAGGAATACATATGCTCAAATACTATATTTGAATTTTTAGATAACATAAAATATTTCAAAAGTATGTAAGAGTTGAATTTTTATCTTTCTGTAAAAAATATATCATATAATTCTTAAGAAATTTTATTGAAATCCATTAATAATGTATCTATATAGCATGATTCTGTTTTATATTGTAAGGACTTTATTTAAATGTAATCTAAACTAATACTTTCTGTAAGTGGTTAATTTTTAAAAAGGGCTAAACTAAATGCATAAATATGCTGCATTAAAAAATAATAACTAAGTTATATTTGTTAATTGATTATTATAAATATAAATGGCTAAATTATATTCTTCATATAAAAGAAATTTATTTATTTATTTTTTTTAATGAAGAGTATTTTACGTATCCCATATATATGCATAATATATACGATGCCTTTAAGTTAAAACACTTTTTCAGTTTTATTTTTAATCTAAAATTTATTAACAATTAAAAGAAATTTTTACTTTATTATATAAAAAAAATAGTATTATAAATGAAAAATATGATTATCTGTATTAACTACGTAAAAGATGTACAGTGAATTGAAATAATTATTTTTAAATTTTATCTAAAGCATATTTAAAAATATATATATATTTTTAAGAAAATGTAGAACTTTAAACAGACTTAACTATTTGCATAAATAAAAATTATATTTCGTAATCACATTCCTTTTAAAATACACTTCAAATGTGAATTTGGATATATATGTACATGTACACAAATGATTTTACTTGCAAATATTTTGACAATATACGATATTTAAACACTTTTTTGATGTTAAAAAATAGAGTGAGTAGATTTTGTAATATTATAAAAACACTACTATGAATAAGTCGTACTATAATCCAAAAATACTCATTGTACAATATGCGTTCAGTTTTAAAAGCAGAATGTAAATATGTACATTTTAAAAATAACTTTTTTTTTCTTTCTTATATTAATAAGTTCGTTTCATATAAGATACTATAGCAAACAAATATTATTGTGCAATTATGTTAAAGCAAATATTTATTTTAACCATTTTAGAAAACTCTTTATAACTTTTTTTTCTTTTATATTTTTCAGAAAAAGAAAAAAATAATTAATATTTTTCAAAACTAAATGCATTTTGTTAACATAAAATAAATTATGAAACCTTTTTACATAAGTGGTGTTTATGTACAATTTCTTTATTTAATAAATGTATAAAACTTACTGACAGTTTTTTGATCCATAAATTCAAATTCATTGTAATTTTCTACTTAAGGCTGATGTAATATATTCGGTTTTTCTATATAAAACTGTTTTTAATTTTTTTTTTTTTTTAAATAGACTTAAAATAAATAATAGTTTGCATTGGAAACATAAATTACTACTGTGCCCAAAAAGTAAGACCAATTTTTTTTTTTCAAAAACTCTTTATTTATTTTTCCAACATTATTTCATCACCTTCAAAGTAATCCTCTCCGGACACAATGCACATATGCTAACTTTTTGGCAGGAATGACCTTCAAAGCGCGCGGCGATTCACGTTGAATCTCTTCAATCTACTCAAAACGACGGTTTTCCCGGAGTGGTCTTTTGAATTTAGGAAATAGCTAGAAGTCACAAGATGTGAATACGGTGGTTGTGGAACAATATGGGTTTCATTTTTGGCGAAAAAGTCACGAAGAATCAATGCAGTGTGAGTTGGCGCATTCAGTTTTTTTGGTACCAATCGAGATTTGACGCGTTTTAGGACCAAAAATGGAATTGACTGATCCTTTTAAAATTCCAACATCATTTCAAAGGATCGGTCAATTGAAAGTTTGCAAGAACCAAATCTTTAATTTTTGGGACATGAGTTTTGTCGGTTGAGGTTGACGGTCGACCAGAGGGCTCTTCGTCTTCTCTGCCTTCTTTGAACTGTTTATACCACTTCTAAACATTTCTTTCCGATATAGGAAAGCTCACCGAATGCCTTCAGCAACATTCTATACGTTTCAGCAAACAAAATTGAATGTAATTTCTTTATTCAATTAATTCAGACATTTCAATAATCGCCGGAATCACTTCTAATGTCTCACAAAGCCAAGCGTAATTCAAACACTAATAAACATTTTGACGTCAAATTTCACAAAGATATCAATGACAGGGCCAGCAATGTAAAAAGAAAAAAAAATTTAATTCCATAAGTACCGGAAATTTTAAATTGAAACTTGGTCTTACGTTTTGGACACAGTAGTAAATAAAATTTTGCATTGGAAACATAAATTATGTGAATGATTATATTTAAATATTCATACTATAACAATTAGTATGCCAACTGAACTGGCATTTTTATTTATAACATGAATTAAAAGAATCTTTTATTGATATGAAAACAACGCTTGAGTTTTCTAAAAATCTTTTAAAACATTGTTACTCTAATTATCCAATTTATTCTCTTAAAAATTAAAGGAAAAAAAAGAAACTAAACAATGTCAAAAGCGAAACCACTTCGTTAGCAAAACATCTCATCTATATTCCCTTCAACGTGAATTTCGTACTTGGGATAACCATAACAATACAACTTTATTTCAGCATCATTTTTCAAAAATTATTGGATTAAGAGTTTTTCCTTCGGGTCTTTAAGATAATAAGTTTAAAATTACGGCGTCAAAAACATTAGTCTAAGGGAAAAAATAAAGCAGGATAATTAAGATTATTTTTGAAATTTCTTTCTTTTGGAACTTCAACTTCACGAAACTGGCAGATTATTTTTCACATAACAATGCATTTCTCCCATGATGGTAGATTTTATATTTATTTGCTCCTTAAAGAAATAAAAAAATACTTTTCAAATGCATTTTTATTTTAGTAACATTAAGAGGTATTTTTTAAATGCCTGATTTATCAAAGTGCTTTTTGGAAATTAAGTAGCAAGAAATATATCAAACTTTCAATAATTTTTACATTTTATTCATCATTTTCAAACTATGTCATTTCATATTTTTAATCGTTTTCAAACTATGTCATTTCATATTTTTAATCGTTTTCAAACTATATCATTTTTAATCGTTTTCAAACTATATCATTTCTAATCGTTTTCAATCTATATCATTTTCAATCGTTTTCAAACTATATCATTTTCAATCGTTTTCAAAGTATATAATTTCATATTTTATATCATTTTCAAACTTATATCATTATTTTTCTCCAGTCATTTTCAAACTATATCATTTCATATTTTCAATCATTTTCAAACTACATCATTTCATATTTTCAATCCTTTTCAAACACATCATTTCATATTTTTAATCGTTTTTAAACTATATCATTTCATATTTCCAATCATTTTCAAACTACATCATTTCATATTTTTAATCGTTTTCAAACTACATCATTTCATATTTTTAATTGTTTTCCAAACTACTATATCATTTCATATTTTTAATCGTTTTCAAACTACTATATCATTTCATATTTTTAATCGTTTTCAAACTACTATATCATTTCATACTTTTAATCGTTTTCCAACTACTATATCATTTCATATTTTTAATCGTTTTCAAACTACTATATCATTTCATATTTTTAATCGTTTTCAAACTGTATCATTTTATATTTTCAACCATTTTCGTATTATATACATGGAAAAATTTGGTTTTAGCCAGTGGCATAACAATAGCGTGGCAAGACAGGCAAATTCCCATTGGTCCCGGTCCGAGTAGAGACTAGGATTACAGGAAATTCCAGATATTTATTATTAAAATAAAATTAATTCTGTATTTAGTAAACTTAAGTTACTAAAAAGTTAAATTTAAAAAATTTATCAAGATTTTGAACTTAATCATTTGCATGAGAAATATATCGCATCTGGTGGTAATAGTAATAGAAATAGTTACGAACGGTTAACCCCCGATGCTAAGGACTTCCCGATTTCTGGTTCGAAAACAGATACTTCGAAACTTCAACTTTCCGAAACTGGCAGATTATTTTTTAAATAGCAATGCATTTTCCCATGATAATAAATTTTCTATTTATTTGTTCCTTATAGAAATAAAATACATTTAGAATGCAAATTTATTTTAGTAACACTACGACGTATTTTTAAATGATTCATCAAAGTGCTTTTTGGAAATTAGTACCACGAAAGGTCTCAAATTTCAATCATTTTCATATTTTTTCTATTTTATTAGTGTATATTATATACATGTAAAAATATGATTTTAGCCAGTGGCTTAACAATAGGGTGACAAGACAAGAAAATTGTCACTGATCCCGGTCCCGAGCAGAGATACTAGGAGTAAAGGAAAAGTCTGACATTTATTATTAAAACGAGGGGCTGATGGCCGAGTGGCTAGTGCGATGGCGCTCAGTGCCACAGGTTATAGGTTTGAGTCCGAGCGGTGACATGGATGTTATTATTGGTTCGGAATCCACTTTAAGCCGTAGGTCCTGGTCTCATATGAACGTAGAGCGTCACAGAGCCCAATCAGACTTATTATTACCAACACCATTCCCAAACAGTAAAGGGCAACTCAGCTCTAGGCACAGTGATGTGATGTGACGTGGTGTGGTGTGGTGTAGTAGTAGTAGTAAAATAAAATTTATTAATTCTGTATTTAGTAAATTTAAGTTACTAATTTTTTAGTTCATGATTATCTATATTTTGAACGTATTCATGTGTATGAGAAATATATCGCATCTGGCACTAAAAATAATAAAAATAGTTACGCACAAGTAACCCCGCTGTTAGGGCCTTATCCGTTTTCTTGTCGTGAATAGGTACTTAATTTAAAAGTGGAATTTCCGCTGGCAAGTCAGACAGTTCCAGAAAGTGGGGAAGTTCCTTGTTTAATGGATTTTTTTGTGCGTCACTATTATCTTACTATTTGTTTCATCGAATCAGCAATTAGTTGTAATTTTAATTAGTTGATTAGGAAATTACAAAATAATATATCTAGTAATAGAAACAGCGAGCAATCATTCTTGAAATTAAAATTGATAAAAACCTTCATAATTTGTTTCGATAAAATACAAATAATCCATCGAATTAAATGAATTTGCTGTCTTTATAAAATCTCTGTCATGTCAATCAACCAAACTTTTTTCTATTCAGAATTAATATATTTAATAATAACATAGTAAATAGTAAATACATACCTTATATATATTACTTTTTAAACGTCCATAATGAACACTATAATACATAATACATTCAAGAACCTAACATATTGTAACAAATATGTTATGCTATTGATTTCTTCATATGTGGTCCATTTCACAAATTAAAAATAGTTTTTTAATTAAATAACCAAACATAAAAAAAATCAAAGCACACATTTCGATTGCAAAAGTAAGGACTTAAATAATAACTTTCATGGAATAATTTTTTAAACAACATGAATTTTCATCATCATTGAAATCACTTACAAAATTAATTTACATATGAATATAAAAACATTCAATAAATTATAATTTAACAATATTATTTTCATATTTTGATAATTTACTATAATAAAATGCATAATTTGTTTCATAAAATGTAAAATAATGATACCTTAAATCCTCTTAAAATTATTATTATATCTTAATTATTTAACACTGGACACAAATCAAATATTCAAAGAACTATTCCAACCTGAGTCGGATAGCAATATTTATAATGAAACAAAAATACAACAATAAAATAATACAATAATTAAATGCAACAATTAAATAATACAATAATAAAATACATAATTTGTTTCATAAAATGTAAAATAATGCTATCTTAAATCCTCTTAAAATCATTACAATACCTAAATTATTTAACACTAGACACAGATACTAAGAACTATTCCAACTGAATCGCTTAGCAATATTTATAATAAAATTACTCAATAATGTTCCATATTTACGACCAGAAAATGATCCACGAGTCCCACTCGTACCTAATCATCCTTAAATATAATGAAATTTACCGTGAACTCGTAATTATAATTTAATGCAGTCGACGAACCCGCTCGCTAGGCGAAGTGTTTGTTGCTGATTCGTCTGGCCTTGCGATAAATAATGCTGATTCAGTTCAAAAGTTGAATTCGGTTTATCGAGTAGTAGAAATCGAGCTTACCTTGCAGACTGCAGGTGGAAAGAGCATGGCATAAAATTCGTGTCCGTGTGCACTCGGCGACGGGATTAGAATGGCATGGATCCGATTTTATTCTATGGTCTCATGAATATTTATGCAGTTCTGTTTGAGAAATTCCATTAGCTTGATTTAAAATTAGACTATTGATGAGATATTGATTTTAATGTGTTAAGGATTTTAAAAAGATTTGAGAATATGTGGCGTAGTATTTTTGTTTAATTATATTCGGTTAAAAACTGTAATTTATAATATTTTTTTTATTATATCCGCTCTTTGAATACATATACTTATTTTTAAATATTAAAATTAAAATTTCCTAGTAAAATTAATTATATAATGGAATTCAATTAAATTAAATTAATGCATGCAATTATGGAACTATTATATTATGTAAAGGAATTACATTATATACGGAATTATTATAGTATGTAATGGAATTACATTAAATATGGAATTATTATATTATGTAATGGAATTACATTAAATATGGAATTATTATATTATGCAATTAAACTACATTAAATATGGTATTATATTATGTAATGGAATTACATTAAACATGGAATTAATATATTGTGTAATGGTATTACTTTTAAATATGGAATTAAATGTGGAATTAAATATGGAATTACATTAAATATAGATTATGTAAACATTAGCAACAGAGTTTCACTTATACAATTCACCAATAAACCAACAGCTCCAATTATAATTTGTTTCATCAAAAATGTAAAATAATGATTAACTTAAACCATTACTATATTAACTAATCATCCAGTACTATATTACTTAATCATTTATCTTAATTTTTATCCCCATACACAAATCGAAGATTCAAAGAATTATTCCATCATGAATCGCATAGCAATATTTATAATAAAATTACTCCACGATATTCCATATGTACGACCAGAAACTGAACCACGAGTCACACTCGTACCTAATCATCCTTAAATATAATGAAATTTACCGTGTAATTATGATTTAATGCAGTCGACGACCTCGCTCGCTCGGCGAAGTGTTTGTTGCTGATTTGTCTGCCCTTGCGATAAATAATGCTGATTCAGTTCAAAAGTTGAATTCGGTTTATCGAATAGTAGAAATCGAGCTTACCTTGCAGACTGCAGGTGAAAGAGCATGGCATGAAATTCGTGTTCGTGTGCACTCGCCGACGGGATTAGAATGGCATGGATCCGTGGTTTATTATATAGGCTCATGAATATTTATGCCCGTTCTGTTTGGAGAAATTCCATTACCTTGATTTAAATTTAGAGTATTAATGAGATATTGATTTTAATGTATGAAGGATTTTTAAAAGATTTGACAATTCGTAGTATGTTGTTTAATGAAATTTGGTTAAATAGTTTCAATTTATTATATTTTTTATTGTATCTGTTATATGAATGCATAGATATTTATTTCAAAATATTAGAATTTAGATTTGTTTTTTTAAAAGTAATGAAACAGGGAAATTTTAAGTATTTAATGAAATTATATTAAATATTAATATTAATGTAAATATTAAATATAAAATATTAAACATTAAACTGACATATGATATTAACTTTTTTATATCTATATTTAAAACAGAGAATAATGCATTGCAACACAGTGTATTTACTTGTATTAACTTTACATACTTAGAATTACAACAGTTTCACTTATACGGTTTTTTCTTTCAATGAAATAATATAAATATGGATGCAAAATATTTAAATACAAAACGGAACAAAACTCCAACTATAATAAATTGAAATTTAACAATATTGTTTTCATATTTAGAAGAATTTCACTGCAATAAAATACATAATTTGTTTCATAAAATGTAAAATAATAATCCTTATAACCTCCTAAAATCAATATTATGTCTTAATTATTTAATACTGGACAAAATTCACATATTCATAGGAACTATTCTAATCTGAATCGCATAACAATATTTATAATGCAACAACAATACAGCAATAAAATTCATAATTATGGCTTATAAAATAAATTAATATGATTCATAAAATGCAAAATAATGATACCTTAAATCATCTTAAAAAATCATTACTATATCTTAATTATTTAACATTGGACACAGATTCAAAGAACTATTTCAACCTGAATCAAATAGCAATATTTATAATAAAATTACTCCATAATATTCCATATTTACGGCCAGAAACTGAACCACGAGTCACGCTCGTACCTAATCATCCTTAAATATAATGAAATTTACCGTGAACTCGTAATTATAATTTAATGCAGTCGACGAACTCTCTCACTAGGCGAAGTGTTTGTTGCTGATTTGTGTGCCCTTGCGATGAATAATGCTGATTCAGTTGAAAAGTTGAATTCGGTTTATCGAATAGTAGAAATCGAGCTTACCTTGCAGACTGCAGGTGAAAGAGCATGGCATAAAATTCGTGTTCGTGTGCACTCGGCGACGGGTTAGAATGGCATGGATCCGGGGTTTATTCTATGGGCTCATGAATATTTATGCCATTCTGTTTGGGAAATTCCATTAGCTTGATTTAAAATAGAAGTATAAATGAGATATTGATTTTAATGTGTTAAGAATTTTAAAAGATTTGAGAATTCGTAGTATGTTGTTTAATGAAATTTGGTTAAATAGTTTCAATTTATTATATTTTTTTATTGTATCTGTTATATGAATACATAGATATTTATTTCAAAATATTAGAATTTAGATTTGTTTTTTTTGAAAAGTAATGAAACAAGGAAATTTTAATTATTTAATGAAATTATATTAAATATTAATATTAATGTAAATTTTAAATATAAAATATTAAACATTCAAGCTTACATATGATATTAACTTTTATATCTATATTTAAAACAGAGAATATTATGCATTGCAACACAGTGTATTTACTTGTATTAACTTTTACATACTTAGAATTACAACAGAGTTTCACTTATACGGTTTTCTTTCAATGAAATAATAATATAAATATGGATGAAAAATATTTCAATACAAAATGGAACAAAACTCAACTATAATAAATTGAAATTTAACAATATTGTTTTCTTATTTAGAAGAATTTCACTGCACAAAATACATAATTTGTTTCATAAAAATGTAAAATAATGATCCTTATAACCTCCTAAAATCAATATTATGTCTTAATTTCATATTTAATACTGGACAAAATTCACATATTCAAGGGAACTATTCTAACCTGAATCGCATAGCAATATTTATAATGAAACAACAATACAGCAATAAAAATACATAATTACGGTTTATAAAATATGGTTTATAATTATGGTTTATATATGAAATCAAATGTGGGATTAAATATTGAATTATTATAGTATGTAATGGTATTATATTAAATATTAATATAAATATATGAAAAACAAAATATATAAAGATTAGGTTTCCTTTTTACAAACAAAAATACAACCTTTGAACCAACCTTAAATCAACCAACCAACCTTTTACAAATTATATAAGTTGAACTCAGAGTTTTTAACTTATTCAATTGGTAAAATTATATACCCATATAAATATGCATATAGAATATTTCAATACAAATTAGAACAAAACGTTCGTTAAATATAACAAACGAACGTTATATGAATACATATATATACTTATTACAAAATATTAAAATTTAGATTTGTTTTTTAGAAAGGGATAGGGTTTTTAGAAAGGGTAAATATTAATATTAATGTAAATATGAAATCGATAATATGTAAATATTAGTTATACATTCACAATAGAGTTTCACTTATACAATTTTCTTTACCAATCTATTATCAATATAAATATGGATACAAAATATTTCAATACAAAATGGAATTTTTATAAAACAATCACAGTTAATTCATATGTAGTTTATGTTAAGGAAATTAAACGTAATATTTGTTATTCCAACTTCTTTAGTATCAAAATATAATATTAAAAACTAACATAAATAACAAAAGTTCAGTTAATTACAAATCCAAATTATTAAAATAAATGTGATTGTTTCACAGCAAAATTATTCATTAATATTAAATAACGAATGAATTATTTATTAACAATTCTTGGTATGTTAATTAATAGCAATTATTTAAAGTTATATCGCATATTAAAATTGAAGATCTGCCAAAAAAAGAAAGTATACTATCAAAAATATTTCAAAGGAATATTAAATATTAGTTTAGATTAAATGATGAATATATATGGTGAATTATTTCTCTTTCAAAAGGAGATGAATAGTTTGATTTGATCTCCATTGAACATGTAGTTCTACGGCTTCTAATGCTAGATGGACAAATTAGAATAAGCCAAAAAGCTTAAAAATTTCTTTAATTCGTCCTATTATGTAGATAAAGATATGTTAATTGACGCAAATCTACAAAAAGAACTTTATTTTCGTCTGAGTGATGAGCTAAATTTAAAGACTGGTTTTTGAAATATTCTGTGAATAGATTAATTTAATGTTATAGTTAGAGTGAAATAATTAAGATAAGTTTTCTGAAAAAGATTTTCAAGTGAAAATGATTTTTTATGGAAGTCAAAACTAATTTATAATTTAAATTTTAAATGAGGCAAAGGGTAATATTTCCAATAATGAAACCATCTACTAGATAAAATTGAATTACTTGCCTTGTGTTCGTTGTAAATGAAGGATATCTTTAATAAAGTTTGTGGATATTTTTGCTTCATTTCTTCAAATAAAAAAAATTAAGTAAGGTTATAAATAATAATTATTTGTTTTTAATTTTATTTTATTGTCATTAGACATAAAAAGTAATAAACATCTTTTAAATTTTATTGTAAACATATAGGTTAATTGCACAAAAAATATCCCGAAAATGTTTATTGTAAAAACAATAAGCAATTACTCTTTTCTTATATAGATGTTTTTCTGCAAATAATTAAAACATTTATAAAAATTAGTTGTTTTTGAATAAGACAGTGTCAGAGTTTATAATTAAAAGGATATTTATATATGAACATTAAAAATTTCCATCTTCCAGTCTCTTGATAATATTGGAAAAATTTTATTGAATAATTTTTATATCTTTGGAACCCAAATCTCTACTTACTTTACTGACGTACTTTAGGAGATTTCGTTTATTTAAATGCCCCAGTATGATGCTAAAAAATATTAGTAAATTATTATTGTGAATGGTAAAATATTCAAGGGTGCATTTTTCCTCAGTGACAATTTAAATTGAATATTATGATAATTTCTTTTTTGTTCTTCAATTTTAATCACTACTGTTTATACATGTAATATGAATTTTATTATTCTTATTGTTGAGCAACTGTTTTTAATAAGATTAAAAAGTAATTAATAGAAATTTTTAACTATTGATTTTTTACTCTTTTAAGACCTAATTATAAAATAAGCAAATTAAAATAGACTGACTAGCAAAAATACTTTAATTTGCGTCTCATTATTCAAATAAAGATATATTAATTGATACCAATTTTCTAAAAAATTATAACGTTAATGATGTACTAAATTTAAACAGTTTTCCTAATATTTTGGACATTAAAATCGTGCTCCAAAAAACTCAATCAGCATAAATATTTTTTTGTAATAATTTTAGAATAAAAAAGAGGACAATTGTTTAATTTTGAGATAAATATCTGAAAAGATTTTCAGCTCAATTTGAGTTCGATTTTTAAATGTTTGGGTGGGTATTGTTTCATAGATGCTAAAAAGTAAAATAGAAACTGCGTCGTAGGCAAAATTTTTACTCATGAAATTATGGGTATTGTTTTCGAGAGAGGGAGTTTTTTGTTTCTTTGAACATTTTTTTTTTTTTATTCTCGACAATTTTCAACATTTCTTATTGATTTCTTTTAATTTTTTTCATGATCTAATAATTATTAAATAAATAAATAATGTAAAAATTGTTCTCAAAAATCATCTGGTGAAAGCAAAGACAATGCTATTTCAAAGTTAAATTGAGATTTTTCAAGAATAGAAATTCATTTTTGTAATTATATATATATATATATATATATATTTTTTACTTTAAGATTTTTTTATATATCAAAATGTATAGATTTAAATTTAAATTTAAAATTTAATGTAATATTGTATTAAATTCTAAATTTTGTGGATAGCACTAATATATTGATCCAGTCGATAATTTTTGTCTTTAATTTTCTTCTTTTTTTTTTTTTTTTGGATTAAGATGAAAAATAGTTACTTTAAGCTTTAATAATTTTATGCATAAAAGAAAAGTGCACAAAAATTTTAAAAACATGACATTAACAGCATTGTTTTCATTCTAGGCATACCCACTTTCACCTTCATTGAAGGAGACAGAGCTGAACTCCCATGCGACCTTAATGTGAGTGCCACGGAAGACGAAGTGTCCCTTGTCCTGTGGCACAGAGACGGATCCGGCAGCCCTTTATACAGCGTTGATGCCAGAGATTTACCGTTGCCCACGGCAACCCATTTCCTGCAGTTCACATGGAAGGCGAGAGCCTATTTCAACTCTTCTGCATCGCCTGCATTTCTCAGAATAGACGGAATAAAAAGGACGAGGAAGGAATGTATCGATGCAGTGGTGGAATACCGAAGAGCCAGGACCGAAACACTAGACATGATGCTGCTCGTAATTGGTAAGCATTTTCTTTTCAAGTCAATTCTGTTGAAGTTTCATGATGATGTCCGATCTGTTCATGATGTTAAATTTTTTTCTTGTTTGATTATGATGTCAAATGCTTTCTAGTTTTTATATTGATGTAAATTTTTGTCTAATTTTATGTCGATATCAAATATTTTCTAGTTTTATGAGTGACATATTTTCTAGTTTTTAATGATGTCAATTCTTTTAGTTTTTCATGATGATGACATTTTTTTTTTTTTTTTAGTTTTTGATGATGTCAAATCTTTTCTTTATGATGATGTCAAAGTTTTTGTAGTTTTATGATGATGTCAAAGTTTTTCTAGTTTTTGATGTCAAATCTTTTCTAGTTTTGTGATGTCAAAAGTTTTTTCTAGTTTATTTTTTTTGATGCCAAATCTTTTAGTTTTATGATGTTCCCAAATCCATTCTAGTTTTTTTATGATGACCTCAAATCATTTCTAGTTTTTATGATGACCTCAAATCATTTCTAGTTTTATGATGACTCAAATCATTTCTAGTTTTATGATGACCTCAAATCATTTCTAGTTTTTTATGATGACCTCAAATCATTTCTAGCTTTTATGATGACCTCAAATCATTTCTAGCTTTATGATGACCTCAAATTATTTCTAACTATAAAATGATGGCATGTGCTTTTTAGTTTTTTATGGGGTTGTCAAATCGATGTAGTTTCAGTTATTGTATAAAATTATTTTATTAACTAACAATTATTTAATAAATATTTACGGAGATTCATAAAATTTATAGAGTGAGCCTCTAAAATAGAGTGACTTCAAATCAATGCATTACTCAAAGCCGTCAAGAAGTGTCCAAATTCATAAAGTTGACTAGATAACTATGCATAGATATTTCTCCATCCTTTTCAAAGTCACGAACTAATCCCTTAAATTGATAAAAAATTTCATATGATCATGTTTTCTTAGAAAACCTATATTCCATTTTTTGTCTCTGCATCACACACACACACACACACACACACACGCGCACACGCACACACACACACACACGCACACACACACACGCACACACACACGCACATACACACACACACACACACACACACATATATATATATTACTCATGTATCTACTTCCATTCTTGTTCTTTTCCCTTTCTTCTTAGCATATTAATGTGTTATATTTGTTCTTTTATTTGCACATGAGAAATTTTCTCTAATAACTAATTGCTAAAATATCTAAATTAATTCAACAGCGTTTTAAGTGATAAATATTATTTAATCTCTATTACTATTGCTTTGGAAGTTCTAAATTGCTTTTTTTTAATTTTATTTTATTGAAAACACTTTTGTAAGATATTCATTTGTGATTCTCATTTGTTTTTTTATAAGATAGGGCATTAAAGGATAAAACTCATCATCACAGCCTTACATTTCTTGCAGTGATTATGAGAAATGTAAAAAATAATTTAAGAATATTGTATTGCTACTGTTTTGCTGCAGACTTTCATTAAATTGCATTTCTTAGATTTTCAAAATCACAAATAGATTCAAGTAAAATAAGATTTATTTCTCAATGATCCGGTAATCCTTATTTTGAAAATTTAAAAATAATGTCGCTGTAAAAGAATTAATGGACCGAAATACGATGTAACAGGAATAGCGACAATGAAATATTTTTAATGGACTGCAATTTTATCATGTAGCGTATTTACTTCAAAAGTATTCTAGTATGTTTTTCATAAGACTAATATATAAAGTAACTGTTGCTTTTAACGTCAATCTAGATTTAGATGCACATTTTCAAAATTACATTTTATACTTTTTCAAATGAGATATACTAAAAAGTTTAAAAAATACGTGATTTTTGGTGAGTTAGATTATGTATTTATTTCCTTACAAATTTAAAAAAATCTTATATTATTATTTTTTTCTTTTACATTAGATATATTTGAGAAAGCAAAAAGCTGATTTTTAACATCATTCAAGTTTACACAGATCGACATCTTTTCATTAGATTTTGCCTTTTTACATTTTATTTTTAAGAAACTAATTAATTGAGTTATTTTAAATATCTTGCTCATCAGAAACTATTGAAAAAATGTAAAAAACAGACATTAAATTTGAAAATAATTTGCTATTGATTTCAACGTTCTATTTTTAATAATAAAAAATAAATAAAATTTGAAAAAATGCAACGAGGCTTCTGTGTTTGAAGATGTATATGATTAAATGCTACGTTTCAAGTATTAGAAGGTGATATTTGTTTTGCTTATTACAATCATGGTGAGGTGAAGTACATTGAAGTTGGGCAATTCATTTTGAAATAAAATAATCGTTTATCCTTCAGACGTATATAACATACCATAAATTAGTGTGAGTCAATAAAATTACACAAAAAAATTTACAAGTATCTTGTTGAACTGCAATAATATATTCAAAGAATTGACTTTCATATACTTAAAAGAATATTAATAAATTTTGGTAAAATTACTCAAAGAATATGATGCTTTAAAAAAAAAAGCTGTTTCAAACCATGAATGAATACACCCCATGAGCAGTTTGGTTTGAAAACTTTTAGCATAAGCAAACAAGTGAGTGAGTTCAAAAGAAAATTAATTTCTCCCATCCCGACCATAGGTACACTTAGGAGACATGGCTGTCCCCTCATGATAAATACGAGGTCTTAGAGCAAAGTGAATTGCTTTAGAGTACTATTTTGGAGATGGTTTAAATTCAGTAGTCAAGGGCAGGAGAAGAAAGCCTTCCCAAATGTCGATTTAAGGTGGCTTCCGCTTTTTCCCCTTTCAATGCACCCTTTCTGATCGCCGTCAAATCGGAGTGTTCTGCCCATCATTAACCTAGAGACAAATTATACCCCTTCTAGACCCCTGACACTCGAGGCCTATCCTTCCTAAATCGATGTACTACTAAGAGTTCCGTCCGTTCGGGAAATTTTATTTTCCTCCCTCTACCTTTTCCATCTACTGCCTTGGTTCCTTCAATCAATCCATCCTATTCCATTGGATGAGGAAAATGTTGATTCGCGTACCATTTTCTTTCTTTTTTTTTCTTGGTTCGTTGAGGGAGATTTCGGTCAAGTCTTGCCCGTTACGATGATTTCTTTTTCGGCAAATGGGATGAGGTTTTATCCCCAGAGACGTTACAGGGCACGATTTAATGCTGGTGTTGAGATATATAGGCTAAACCTGATTGATGAACTCACCCCGTCGTCATTGACCCCCATCATTCAAACGTGAAAATTTTATTTTTTGTAAATGGTTTATCGAAATATATCCCTTTTTTGTAGTGGTTAAGGTCTTCCTAAATGTTCCGTCACCTTACAGTTGGATTGATATTTTGTTTGGACTTTTTTAGAAATGTTTTAACAATTTCTTTGTCTAGGATCAGAAGCCTAGTAATTCAAATACTAAACTACGAACAGACTTAGAGGGAAATTCAAGCCATATATATGGCTTTAGTAGTAGTGAACATCTATAAATGGCATAACAATAGTGGCGTGTAATACAAATTAGTAAATGCGCAATATGCTGGTGTTGACATATATAGGCTAAACCTGATTTGTGAACCCATCCGTCGTCATTGACTCCCTTAATTCAAACGTAAAAATGTTATTTTTTGTAAATGATTATCAAGAAATATATTATTTTTGTAGTGGGTAAAGACTTCTAAATGTTCCGTTACCTTATAGTTGGATTGATATTCTGTTTCAATTTTTTTAGAAACATATCTATCAGTTTTTTTCAAATGTTAGAAGCTTCGTAATTCATATTTTAAACCACGTCTGATGTCTTAGAAAACATTCAAGCCATACATATGGTTTAGTAGAGTGCCCACCTATATATGGTGCACCAATAGGTGTACAATATCAATTAGTAAATCCAGAATATGCTGGTGTTAACATATATAGGCTAAACCTGATTGATGAACTAATCCGTTCAAACGTGAAAAATTTTATTTTTGTAAATGGTTTATCGAAATATTTCCCTTTTTTTTTTGTAGTGGTTAAGGACTTCTAAATGTTCCGTCACCTTATAGTTGTATTAATATTTTGTTTGGACTTTCTAAGAAACATAAAATAAAGGAGTGGAAACTCAGCGACCAAGAGAAAGGTTGTGTGGCAGTGCATCTTCGAGCTTGATGGCTGCATAAACTAAATGAGTTGAACAACTTCGACCAAAGAGAATGGTCGTGTGGCAGTGCATCTTCGAGCTTGATGGCTGCATAAGTAAAAAGAGTTCAATAAGTGTAACCAACGAGAAAGGTTGCGTGTGGCAGTCCATCTTCGAGCTTGATGGCTGCCTAAATAAAGGAGATTAATTTTATACAGTCATTCATTTCTTCGTGTCTGTGTCGGAGATTACTTGAGTGTATTTTTGTGACCGAGCTATCGAACAGGGGGGTGTACAATACAAATTAGTAAATAAGCTAAACCTGATTGATGAACTCACCGACGCCGTTGACCCAATTCACTCAAACATGAAAAATGTTATTTTTGTAAATGGTTTATCAGAAATATATCCTTTTTTTTGTAGGGGTTAAAGACTTCTAAATGTTTCGTCCCCTTATAGTTGGATTGGTATTTCGTTTTTTTTTTAGAAAAATATATGACAGTTTCTTTGTTAGGATCAGAAAAAAACATCGTAATTCATATTCTAAGCCACGAACAGTCTTAGAGAACATTAAAGTCATATATATGGATTTAGTAGAAGTAATTATTTATATGTGGCACACCAATAGGGGTGTACAATACAAATTAGTAAATAAGCTAAACCTGATTGATGAACTCACCCGTCGTCGTTGACCCACATCACTCAAACATGAAAATTGTTATTTTTGTAAATGGCTTATCGAAATATATCCTTTTTGTAGTGGTTAAGGACATCTAAATGTTCCGTCACTTTTATAGTTGGATTGGTATTCTGTTTCGATTATTTTAGAAACATATGTAGCAATTTCTTTTCGAGGATTAGAAGCCTACTAATTCATATACTAAACCGTTAACAGTCCTAGAGAACTATTAATGGTATGTAGCGTTCAGGACGATGGGCGAATATGACACCTTCATGCAAACGTATGACCACAGTAAACAGTAATACATGTCGTTTGGTTGCTGTACGCAACTGCTGAGGGATGTTACCCGATGTCTACTTTTTGTATCTTTTCGCCTGTAGAATTATATGCTGGCCATCACTTGGCATTGTTTTCCTCGGCCGACCACCGCCAACCTTTCTTACAGCTGTACTTGTACTTTGGAAGGTTTTTGAAGCTCTTGAAACTACACTTTTTGTCCAATACCAAACTCTTGTGCAACACTGGTCCTACTACACCCTTCTTCAAGTTTATCGATCATTCCACCACGTGTAAAAGGTATCATGGTTGGCTTCTTTCAGCCATTAAGAGCGTACGATTTAATTTTCACTTGCAGGAAATGTTTAAAATTTTGTCTTTCCTCCTTCTTTTAAGTTGTCTTGGCACTGAGAGTTCGCATTCCATGTGTTTGCGTGTCGTGTCGTCCTCTTTGATGTTACAGAACTGAAATTTGCATATGCATCACGTTTCTACTGAGCTGCCTTTTCACTGTACTAGCTTGCAAAAGCCCTTTATAACAATTTCATGCTTGTATGTGGAAAAATGCATTTGTTACTTAAGTTTTTCACTCTCGTGTATTATACAACGAACAATCCGAGAAGACTTTAAAAGTCTATTACCACTAAATTCTTGTTGATACTAGATCCTCAAATATTATGTCTAAGTTGTCTTTGCAATCTCTATTTATTAATCATGGGACAACATTGGATTAAAAGGTAGAAATCCATCTTTGGTCTAGTAAATATGCAGTGCTACAGAGCCATGATTCTGGTTTTAACACAAATTGCCTTTAAAAATTCATCATGTAAAAAATAAATCAAGGGCATTTCTTTAAACAAGGAATAATTAATTTTCAATTAGTATATATATATGGAATTTATTATTTTTTTAAAAAATATTTTGAGGTTTTTAAATTTTTTACAAAAAATAAATTACATTCTTTTGTAAAAGTTTTATGTCAGCATAAAAATAAAAAAATTACAAACTAAATAATTGTTGATAATCTAATTTAAATTATGCTTTTCAAAATTTGTTATCTTATTAAATAGGATAAGTAATATTTTAAGAACATTCTCTTATTTAGCATGCATATCATAAATTAATAATACAGCATGGGATATTTCATAAGCAAAAATTAAATTATTGTTCATGAAATTAAATATTTCCTTTACTTACATTTTACATATTTTATATTTAATTTTTTTTTCATTGTAGCTCATTAAAAATAGTAAATCTACTTTATTTAATGTGAATAATATAAAACCTTGTAGAAAATTAGTTGTATTTTTTACATGTAATAAAATATATAAGTATAAAAATTTAACCATTAGAAAATAAATTTACAGGTAAAAATTAGATATCACTTTAACATCAACTTTTTTTCAATATTTCATTATTTATTTAAAAAATTATTAATTATTGAATTTTAAAATTAATACAATTCCTTAATTAGATTTAAAAAGAAAAAAAATACAATTATATAAACGAAAAGATTATATATAATTTTTTTTTTTAAATAAATATAAATTTTGCTTCAAATAATTTAGCTACATTGTACGAAAAACTAATTAATATTTTAATTCTAATGCAAAAATTTTTAGAAACATAATATAAAAATTATTGTTAACTATAATTAAATTTTGTACTAAATACATTAGTTTTATGAAATTTAACAGGTTCTCGGAAAATGAGTAAGATAAAAATGTATTAGAGATTAAAACAAAATGTTATTTTTAATTAAAAATTTATTTTTGAATTTATGTGCTTAGTTTGTTGCGGGGGTTTCATTTTTGGTTAATCAGTATAGCTATAAGAGGATTATTAGGGAAGAAGCTATTAAATATAAAAATAAAAACTAATTTAATCACAAACTTAGTCTTTGCGTTAACTCTTTGACATTATTTTGTTTAAAAGTTTAGCTACTTCTTGTTATAATAGAATGTGTTTTAATTTTTGTATCATTATTTAAATATATTAATGAGTCTCTAAAGGTTTTGATTTCTTTTTTTTTTTTTTTAATTTTATCTTTCATTTTGCTTTCCCAGATTTAGAGGCAACACATTTTTTATAGTTTTTTCCACAACTTTATTTATCTAATTAACGATTTATTTTAATTGTTGGTATTTGTTTATTCATTTATTATTTGATTTTTAAATATGGCGGTTACTAGAATTAAAATAATTCCTTAAGTTTATTTCCAAAAAATCTTAAACATTTGTTAATTTTCTTATTATCTAGCTCTTAGATTTTTTTAAATTTCTCGTTTTAAAGAAGGCGTGGGTTTAAACATTTTAATTAACTGTAATTAGCTCCAGGATATTATTGTTGGGATTATGTAAATAAACGTTATAAATTCCATGCAATTTAATGTACCAGAAAGGAATTGTTAGAACGTATTTATATTTTACCTGTATTTTCATAATGTTGATCAAAAAAAGTAATTACAAAACGAAAGCAAAAAGTTCATTTTTTTTATCATCATCATTGTAGAAAACTCACATGGAAATATAGACTTTTGTATGGGGTACAAATCTCTATATTTCTTTTTGAGTTTCCTACCTTATTGATTTATCTCTATATTGTATGTACACTGCTATTAAGGCTTATGATGTCATGCGATATCTTATTCTACAATTGCTGAAAATACGCCTCTGGTTTGACCAATATCCAATGCTGCTGAAATTCTCGAGACAAAAGTCATCCCACAAATTTTCATTCATTGAAAATCTGGAGATGGGGGGCTCAGTATTGAGATGGTAGTTCAAAGGTACCCTTGCTGTGGGTAGTCGAGCATTATTTTGGATATGCTTTTTGAGATCTTTACCAAGAATGGTGAAACATGCAGCTGAAAGATATCATGATCTTACAGTTGGACAGAAGTAGTTGAATGAATCTTTACTAGAGGGATTTGACGTTAGATATAATGGTGTGCCAAACCATCATATCTGATATGGATGCAGAATGCCGTTCTTAATATTTGGCGAAATTAAATCATCTAATACTGGATCTCAGAAATTTGCACGATTGCCATCAGAACCCAAATTGAATCTCGATTCTTCACTGCAGACGATCTAACTCCATTTAATTCAAAATTAATATCTGTATTAATTTTATTAAATGTGTTAATTTTGATGGAAAATATTTAGTTTTATAGCTACATAATTAAATTATATAAACGAACTGTACACGGAATAAATTATTGTAAATGAACACTAACTGTGATAAATAAGATATGTACTAAAATAGCACAAATGCATGTTGACTAATACTATAGCAATAAATAAAATGCTTTTATATTTATTTCATAATATCCAGTACTGATTCAAAACATTGAATATATTTTGTAAAATATATATTGGAAAACATATTCAATGTTTTGAAGCAGCAATATATATATATTAAGGTTTCTATTTCAAATAGATTACTTCTTTAATATTTATGAAATGTCTTTTTTACGCCTATATTTTACACTTTTTTTTTCAGTTCATCTACAGTCAAATTCTATACAACAATAGCTTAACTATTCATTCAATGGTATAAAATATATACCAGTAAGGTTATAGCAATGATAAATCTGTATTCCATTTCAATATATCATCTCGGTCGTAAAAAACACATAAAGCCATCCTGATATCTGCAACTCTTGTAAAGTTAGCTCCAAATTTCTATAGCACAATTCATCGCGGATGCTAAAGAACGATCTTATGTATCGACATACTATTATTACTTTGCAAGCTACTTAATGCTGTATTTAGACAGTTTGGCTCCTCTCATTTATTAAACAGAAAATAGAAGTATAAGGTTGGTTAAATGTTTTAATGCAATATTAAAAACAAAAATCAAACTGTACTTTTATATTTTAATTATCTTCATATGCATATTCCATATGCAGTACAAAGCAATTTGTATGCCTTTGTAGTATTTATAAATTATTTTTAATTCATCTAATTTTTTGTAATGTGAAGCCATTTTGGCTTTTAAATGTCGACTAAGAATCCAGTAATCAGTGTCAATTAATTTTAAGCCGGGATGACATATTTGGTAACTCCTCTTTCTTCATAAAATAAAATAAGATGACTTCTTATTTTTAACGATACATGTGGAATGCACATTCCAAAAGCTGAATCAAGAGATTTCGCATTTTGCACTCAAACAAAATATATGCTTTTTGTAATACGGGTTTAACTTGCCCCATCTACTATTACTGGGACACGCAACGCTACACCATATTACTTTAATTACAATTAAGAGGTTTCTTTACAATTTCGAATGGTATATGTGAATTTCTGTATACATACAGTGAAAGTGACAAGCAGATAGAAGGCCTAGTAAAATAAGAAGGTTAAAAAGATGACCTTTGCAAAAATATCTAAACATTGTTGGGAAGAAAAGACACCCGAGATATCATAGAAATTACGAGGTATGCATGAGTATGTAAAGAAAATACCAAGAATATGCAAATTCTATTAAGTTTGCTACATATTCTATGTAAGAATATACAAATACAATTTAGGCTGATGCATATTCACCTTTGGCCTTTCAATGATCGAAAAATGGTTAAACGATTTTGACAATAAACAGTATAAATATAAGATACATGAACTTTCTCTTTGGTTCTCTTGTTGGCCTTCGAATTCAAATGTGAAATAACTAATATCAGGTCATTCAAAGACCCTTTCTTCAATCATTGATCGATATTCAAATTCAATAAAACCAAAATTATGTACATATATAAAGTTTACGTAAATTTTGAGATTGATTATGTTGATACACGAATATAAAAGCGAGTTTGAGTGTTATAAAGAGTTTAGTGTTAAAATCCACTATGTAGTGTTTATTTTGGAGACTACAATATTTTCCAGAATAAATTAAGGATATATGTCACTATATGGTTAATATTGTAATTAAAGTAGTGAATATATTTGTATTGGTATGCTTTTAGATTTATATGTTCCCTAAACATGGTTCCTCTAACTAATTAAGATTTTTTTATTAAAAGTATTCGACATACGAATACTTTTATAAAAACTTTTAACTGAATAAACTTAACATTCAGTTAAACTGATGCATCATCAAATAAGAAAAGCAAAGAGTAAGCCAGAAACATCGAGTGCATGTAAAATCTCATGAACTTATGAACCACTCTACTGCCACTACATTTTGAATGTCACTTTACAAGCAATTATAAAGTTGAGTTGTTGTATGGAAATACTGATGAGAAAAATACCCACAGTGAATCGCTGTAAAAGTAAAACCCAATTTCACAACATTTATTGCCTTGCATGGAGAAAATGCGTTAAAACAAAATTTCCGAACTTCATAAAATTTTTATTTCATTTCAGTATACCATTTCGATCTCAAAAGACTCATAAAAAACCATTCCATACCTGGTCCCTTCAGAAAGAGCACTGGAGCTATCCCAAAGGAGAGCTAAATTTCTAATATTCAGTTCTTTTCAAAATTCTAATTGGTTGCGGATCTGAAGAATATCTTGTGTTCAACAGTTGGGTATACATTTTACAAATATTTTGTACATCTAACTAATATATCCTTGTATAATTTTGCATCTGTCATTGACGGTACTGGGCTGGCGCATTGAATATAGTAATGAAAATCAAGCCAATGAAACTTCACACTATCTAATCAAATGTATCTATCTATAAATGTTGTTTTACTACAGCATTTATAAGCTTCTCTAATTCATTTTCTAAAAAAAAAAAAATTTCATCCTTTTCAATGTGAGGACATTAACGTTTCTAATGTTGGTGTGTTCACTCTCAAAGTTTGTCGTCCCTTTTAACGTTTCGTTGTTAGTCAACGTTTATCAATAGAAACAATGTAAATTAGGACATCCTGAGAGATAACAGTTATGGGGATTTGTACCCTCCCTCGACTTTCAAAACTTTATGGAAGTATTTTAACTGTCAATAGATTTATCGTATTCTCTTCTGGTGCAGCGGTGGAACACGATAAATCAGTTGAGAAAAAATATGGATGGAAAATCCTGTTTGGCTTTCTTTAGATATAACGACGTTTTCTGTGTCACAATAATCTGTGTTTTATTTATTAAAACAATAACTTCACTATATTTAATACATTCAACACACAAATGTCAAACGTCTTAGCAATAGTATTAAAAATACCATTAAATTTATTATCTACAATAGCAACGCTACTTAATTCGTTATGGAATAAAATATATTTCAGTGAATTATGAGTCTGAATAAATCTTTATTCCATTTCGATCTTTGAAAACACATAAAATCTGCTTATATGTGCCCCTCTTCTAAAGTTAGCGCCGAATTTCTATTACCCAATTCGCTGCAACATCCCAATTCATTGTGGGTACTGAAGAATGGCGTTATGCCTCGTCATCAAAAGAACGGTATTAGTTCGCCAGGCTAATGCTGTAGTACTTCGACAGTTTGGCGCCTCTCATTTATTGACAGAATGTAGCAGGCGAGATACGTTAGAAATAATGCCTCTTCCTGTTAAACAAATGGATTCTTGGATACATATATTGTCTTAATCCTCTGACACTAAGCAAATAGCGCGTCATTCATCTCAATGGGGTTATGAGGGGGAGATGCATTAAATCGCTTGTGATTTGCT
Source organism: Caerostris extrusa (assembly GCA_021605095.1). Classification (NCBI taxonomy): domain Eukaryota; kingdom Metazoa; phylum Arthropoda; class Arachnida; order Araneae; family Araneidae; genus Caerostris; species Caerostris extrusa. Next base: position 224,209 of record BPLR01012142.1, read on the forward strand.
GTTGTCTTAAGTTCTCGATACCAAACAAAGAATACGAAGAGTAGAGGTTTGAGAGAGATAAATATACTCATCAATAATATTTAACCTGATTCTTTTCAAGAAAATTATAGTATGTTCTCAAAGTTCGAAGACATTTAACATCAGATAAACCTGAATTATATTTCATTTGTGAACTGTCAATCTGTTATATTGCAAAGTCTCTATTACTTTGAGCTTTTTGTTTGTAACCTATTTTAGATCCTTTCATCAATAATATTTAACCTGATTCTATTCAAGGAATTATGTTCTCAAAGTTCGAAGATATTTAACATCAGATAAACCTGAATTATATTTCATTTGTGAATTGGTAATCCACTATAGTACCAACTAGTCCGCTATAGTAGTAGTATAGTATTTTAGAGCTTTCCATCCTATGGCTTCAATTTAATGGTTGAATACCCTTATACATTTTCCTACTAATGTTTATGTCTGCATATATTTTTCAGTGATACTTGTTACTCATATATTTATGAATCAATTGGTTAATAATATATGAGTAACGAAATATATATAATAACTGCACTGATCATTTTAAGTTAAAGACAAAGAATATGGAGTGGAGGTTTGAGAGAGATAGATACACTCATCAATAATATTTAACCTGATTATTTTCAAGAAATTATGTTCTCATTCTCAAAAGTTCGAAGATATTTAACATCAGATAAACTTAAATTATATTCCATTTTGTGAACTGTTAATCTGCTGTATTGCAAAAAGTCTCCATTGCTTTGAGGTTTTTGCCTGTAAGATATGTTAGATTCTTCAATCCTATAGCATCCATTTAATGATTGAACACTCTTATAAATTATGTTACTAATGTTTGTCTTCATATTTTTTTCGATCATACTTGTTACTCTCATATATTTAAGAATGGATCAATTACTAATATATTAGTAACAAAAATATATAAAAACTGAAATGATTTTTTCAAGTTCTTAATGTGATAGTATTATGATTTTACATAATGTGATAGTATTATGATTTTACATAATGTGATAGTATTATGATTTTACATAATGTGATAGTATTATGATTTTACATAATGTGATAGTATTATGATTTTACATAATGTGATAGTATTATGATTTTACATAATGTGATAGTATTATGATTTTGTTCTGATACTTCAATATCACTTGATGCTAAACAAAGAATACTGAGTACAGGTTTCAGAGGGATAAGTACTCTCATCAATAATATTTAACCTCGTTCATTTAAGGAATTATGTTCTCAAAGTTCGAAGACATTTAACATCAGATAAGCCTAAATTATATTTTATTTTCGAATTGTTAATCTGTTATATTGCAAAGCCTCTATTTGAGCTTTTGTTGCTACATATTTTAGATTCTTCTATCCTATAGCATCTATTTAATGATTGAATACTCATAAAATTTCTTACTAATGTTTATATATTCATATATTTTTTTCTATCAAATTTTACTATCATGTGAATGATTTAACATCAGATAAACCTAAATTATATTTCGTTTGATTGTTAATCTGTTATATTGCAAAGTCTCTAATACTTTTTTTGTCTGTAAGATATTTTAGATTCTTCCATCTTATAGCATTCATTTAATGATTGAATACTCATATAAATTTTCTTACTAATGTTTATGTCTTCATATGTTTTTTTGTGTATCATACTTGATAAAAGCCAACGGCCATACCATGGTGAATATACCGGTTCTCGTTAGATCACCGAAGTCAAGCATCATTGGACGCGGTCAGTACTTGCGTGGGTGACCACCTGGGAACACCGCGTGCCGTTGGCATTCACAAATTTGGGACCTGAATGACCGCGTGTCTATCGGTGCCATAGGTTTCGGGTTCGAATCCCGGCGGTGCCATGGATGTTTGTAGTGGTTCGGGATCCACTTTAAGCTGTAGGTCCCGGTCTCCTATGACTGTAAGAGCTTCACGGAGCCAAAGTCAGACTTCTACCTACGGGTGCTCCATCACAACCGAAGCTGCTTCCTTCCCCTTCAACCATGAGTACGTATGGATATTCTCATATATTTATGAATGAATTGGTTATTAGTATATGAGTAATGGGCAATTTCTTAATGTGATAGTATAATGATTTTCTCTGATATTTCAAATAGACAAATAGAATAGCACTTGACACTAAATAAAAAATACGGAGTAGAGGTTTGAGAGAGATAAATAAGCTCATCAATAATATTTAACCTGATTCTTTTCAAGGAATTTTGTTCTCATTCTCAAAGTTTGAAGACATTTAACATATAAACCTGAATTATATTTCCTTTGTAAATTGTTAACCTGTTATATAACCAAGTCTCCATTACTTTCGGCTTTTTTTCTTTAACATATTTTAAATTTTCCCCTCCTATATCATCCATTTATTGATTGCAAATTTTTTTATTAATGTTTATGTCTTCATATATATCCTATTTTTTACTCTCATATATTTGTGATTGAATTGGTAATTAGTATATGAGTAATGAGAATATATAAAAACTGTACTGATCTTTTGAAGTTCTTAATGTGATAGTACTATGATTTTCTTCTAATAATACAAATAGATTAACTCTTCTTCTACATACAAAAACATGATGTTTGTTGCATTTTATTCTGTTATAATATATCTACTTCTTTTAACTTCCAGTTCCACCTCGGGAAGCAATAATTATGGATGAATTTGGTCAGCACTTACATGGAGTAATAGGTCCATACAATGAAGGGTCACCAGTGTCACTGATATGTGAAGGCGAAGGAGGTAAGAGATTTTAATTTTATAACTGTTATTACTATAATCAGCACAATTGCTTTTAAGTTCAATATGCAGGGTGATTATAATTAAAGTCCCACTTGCAAGATGCTGTAAAAAAAAAAGAACAACTCGCCACAATGAATTCAAATTTGAACTGAAGATACTCGAAGAAGGGGAAATGATACGGCATCAAAAAACAATTCCAAAATGTGTTAATAGATGGCGCTGTAAGCTTTATAAAGAAAGTGAATTCGGCTGCCAGAGATATTTTGCATCGAAATTACAATATGTTTGAAATGAGTTGCACATTAAACCAACTGTAGTGTTCAATATGCTTAATTGTTTCGGATTTTTGACGGAAAAATTACTTCCAAGTCATTAAACAGTTGGGACACTGTTAGTGGAAAGCCCATCAACCACGGTAAGGTCCATACCAAATTAGATGAGAAAAATCGGTGAAATTTTTTTTGATGCCATGCTGTTTTCAAGTATCTTCAATTCAAATTTGAACTCATTGTGACGAATGTTTCTTTTTTTTTTTTACATCATTTTGAAAATGGGACTTTAATTACAATCACCCTGTACATTATTTTTAAATATTAAATTTTTAAAGTGATAAAAATGAAATGCTGAATTTTCCTTTAATAAATAATTATTTTGTCATGCACAAATTCGGCATTTTTACTTTAAATGTATTTCTAATCAGATGTTTATTTAAATAACATAGATAATCATCCAAATGAAATTATCTTTAAAATTTATATAATAAACATCTTAAACAATCTCTCTAAATGCCAGCGCTTGTAATAATAGTTTAATATGAAATTATTAATCATTTAATTCCTTTCAAAATAAAATAAACGTTATTTATCTTTCAATCACTTCAAATATTATTAATTTTTATTTTGCCAGAATAAAAACGTTTACCTTCTTTGGAATTTAAACCCCTCCATATTTATCCAGCAAAGTGATTATTTGATGTAACAATAATTTTTTAAGTATTTAAAACTGCATTGGGTAAATCTAATTATTTTTTTCTTTTAAGATAATTAAATATGAATGATTTAAAAAAAAAAATATTTCATTAGATTGTGTAAAAATGATTTCATTTTTTAATTTAATCAAATAAAAATAAACTAGTTCAAATTTCAAAACTGTTGATATTCTGTAGTTGTATTTTTAATTTATTTCTACGACTGATTATTTTTTTATTTTTTATTTTCGTATTTATTTCTCAAAAGCAGATACGAGTAATTGAATTTTCGTTTTTTTTTTTCATTTGCTAAATAAAATAATTATGAATAAACGTTTTAGAAAAATATTTTTAATGCAAATATTTATTTACCTATTATTTTAAATTCAATATCAATATTTGTACGAAGCTTATATATATATTAAATTCAAATATTTTTATAGAATTCAATCGACTATTTATCTCTGTTAGTAGTGTGTTTTTTTTTTTTTAATTAAACAAGATTCTTTGAAAGTAAACATTATAAGCAAAGCAGTATTTAGAACTGTTTATTAGTTGGAAAAGAAATTAATGTATAAATCCCCATAAAAAAAATAATTATTTGTAATTTTTATAACAGAATAAAAGAGAGATAAATGTCCCCTTCAATTTTTTTTTTTTTTTTAAATTTTAAAAACAAAAAAAAAAGATCCTTTAATTCAGTAGAAGCATGCTAATCCGAGTATTTAAATTATTGCAAGTTACTTTTATTTGAGTAGTAATTCATTTATTTTGAAACTGATAAGAAAAATATATTTTTTTTTTTTATCTTTTTATGCAAATTTTTTATTATTTTGGTATGAATAGAAATTAGAATAATCAATTAAAATAAATAAAAAATTGCAGCAAATAAAATCTAATAAATTAATATTTTTTGTTTAACATTATAAAAAAAAAATTAAAAGATGCTTTTTTATTAAATTTAATCATTAATTTGTGAGGCATTAATTATTATATTTTAAACTATGTAAATATTTCTTCATTTATAAGGTCTCTTTTTATACATTGATTTTTCAAAAAGGTTAAATATTAAGTATCATGTAATTATTGGAAACCTTACAAAATTTTATTACAGTTAAAATGCCTTTATTAATACACAAATCTACACAAATTAGTATACTTCGATGCAAGATCCATTGGTTACCCTTAATAAAGATATATTGTAAGATGTACTGCTCTTAATAAAGATATATTGTTATAATGTTCATCAACTTTTATTCGATTGTCATGTATAGACTAGCATCTGAGGATTAACGTGAATCCAAATAGATACTTTTAAAATTTAACTCCACTGATTTTTTTCATGTGTACTTATATAAAAAACTCTGTCTCTCACAGTGGCCAACCCAAATGATCTTGCGGGTCTCATATAAATTATATATCCCTATATTAGATTTAGCAACACTATAGACAATTTTTGGGTGAAAATCGAACGGTGATCCGTTATTTTTATTGTGTTTACTATTAATCTTACATGTAAACATAGATAATATATTAATAATGATACTAAACGCACATTGTAAAAAAATATATATAACACTAAAAATAAAATATAAAAATATATAAATATAAGCGAAATAAAAAAAATTAAATCATTAAAAAATATTTATTTTTACTAGTGCGATATTTATTTCTCCACTCTTTCACTTAGCTGTTGCAAATCGATATCAATTTGGATATTTGCACATCGTAATTGTTATTGTTGCAAGTTAGAGTCCGTTATGTTTGAAGTGTTTTGTGATTGGTCGATTTAATTTAAGAAAAAAAAAAAAAAAGATTCACCGGGTTAATTTGAACCAAATACGCCAACAACGTCAACTAAGAGGCTGGTT